>CASHTH010003968.1:0-41070 GCA_030341885.1 Geodia barretti | reverse complement strand
AGAGATTTCATCAGCGGCATGCCACAGCAAAAGCACCAGTAACCGCAACTCGAGCGAAGACGACTGTAGTGGATGCGTCTCGCCAGCCCGCGTGCATTACCCACCGAGCACAGCAGACGGATGCGCGACCTTTGCAAGTTCCATGACGTCGAGATTTTCAGAGCGCAGCTCCCTGTCCTCGTCCTCTCAGTATACACACTGAGCCAGTGACTCTGAACCAGGAGCTGAGGCAGCCTCCACACTCCGGCTTCCGTTCTTTTAAACATACTTCCTTCACTACAGGCGGCCCCTACCACATAACCATCAACATCAAAGTCACGCTAAGCGCGAGTCAAACCCTCCTCTCCTCCTATTTCTCCATTCCCTCTCACTTTGCCCCCACCCGATGCATGTCAACGTGACATACTCACACCAGATCATCCTCGCGCACCGCCATTTTCACACCACGGGATGATCTACTGTCTATAGCATCTCTTCACTGACACACTGCAGAAGCCACCTCTCAGAGGAACGAGACAGGCACAGAGGAGAAAAGAGAGGCGGTTGGGATACCCTATTACCCGACCACAAGTGGTGTAGCAAGTCTATACCCAAGCTTTCGTTTCTCCCATGCCAGAAGGAGAATCGTCCAGTCCTGGTCCTCCAGAGACAACTAGGAAGTCATGTGATAGCTAGCTCGAAGGACAAAGATACAGTTTGCAGCAGTTGACCTTTTGCACGAGACATTGCCTTGGTATTTGATTGTCCCTAGCATAAGTTGCCGCAACTATTACTCGTAATGTGCTGTTGATTTGTATGACCTCACAGGTGAACTGAAAATGCGCGAGCGGTGGAGCAAAACCGACACCCGCCCACAGCAATCATCGCCTGCAGAGGCGCATGAGCCTAGGATCCAGAGACAAGGCGTTCAGAGGATCTCCTATTCAAATATCCAGACATGAAAAGCGAAGAAAACGTACTCTCACTCTGTTCTTCAGGTGCAACTGGACTGAGCAATGGATCGAAAACCGACACCGGCAAAAAAAAACACAAAAAAAAAAAACAAAAAAAAAAAAAAAAAAAAAAAAAACACAAAAACAACAAAAAAAAAAAACAAAAACAAACAAAAAAAAAAAACAAACAAACAAACAAAAAAACACACCACACACACAACACACAACAAAAAAAAAAAACACAAAACCAAACCAACAAAAACCCCCATCGAACAAATCCCACCCTTCAGAGCTGCACGAGCGCGCAAGTTCTCCCCCACTCTTGCGGCATTTGCATCACGATGCATCGCCGACAATATAAACCGGACACGCCACGATGCACTGCACGCAGCTCGTCAATCAGATACATGTACCGTACCCGCTAGCCACAGGTACTTCCTCCCCGGCTGGGGTGCGGACGACGACGCGTCGCAGCTATGACTCGCAAATGACGCCGTACACGTCAGACGAGCTAATTAGCCTTAATTTCCTCGGTGATTATTCGTCACGATAGACTTGGATTTCGTCGCGTAGCTAGCCTGGCAGCGCATATCCCTGTGTCCACCAAGATCCCCACTTTGAGCTAGAAAATGAATACCCTGCCGGCTCACTGATCAGACAAACGACTGTCGCGCTTTGACAGTTCGGCCAGAGTGCAAGTCCATGACGGGAGATGTGCTTTTTTTTCATAGCGCAGGCTCTCTGTCCATCGGCTCCCAAACACATGGGAGCCAAGTGATGCTGGACTGAGCCGGAGCCCGAGGCGCCTTGACACTCTACTCTCTATCGACCTACCCTCCCCTCAATTAGAATCGACATTAGCAACATCCACTCTACAGAACCCTTACCGGAATCCAACGATTCGCTTCCTCTATCATCCCCACCTATCCCTGCCCATATCATACATCGGACAACCTCACTGAGATGGGGTCCACGGTCTGCCATGCGTTCTTCACTACACACAGCAGAAGCCACCATCTCAGAGGAAAGGCCAGAGGAGAAAAGAGAGGCTTGTCAGAGCAGCCCTGACGCCAGCAGTGCAAGAAGTACACCCACTTCACCCGTGCCAAAAATAAAGTCTCCCTTTCTCTTTACGTCAGGTAGAGTTCACTTAGTTACACAGTAGAGCAAATATCTCATGCGACTTCAAAGTGGTATTGATTGTGAGGGAGTGCAGTGCCGAGGGAGAAAGTTGCATGATTGTCCTTTGTGGAGTCGGTCGGATATCGATGGCTGAAAAGTGTGGGGTGGTATGCCTTTTGAGACTTTACAGAGGGTTGGTTGGACGATACAGGCTAAAAGGGATCATGTCAGAATGCGTAACAGAGAAATGAAGTATAGGCTTGATATGCACAAAAATTGGTAAAGGTGAAGGACGAGTATTTTCTAGTGTCGCTAATAGTGGAGGGTGGGATGGTCCTCTGTTGCAGAAAAAAAGATGCAGCATGTTGCATGGACCATCATACCAATAAATCGTTATGAAAATCAGTCACTATGCATACTCAGATCCACAACCACTGAGGGTTTTGGTACATACAGAAACAAACAGCCAAACACAGACTGAACAGCACACGTGGAGAGTCAAAAAAAGCATTCTCGGCCGCTACATCTCGAACCAAGGGCCAGGTACAGTTCACTTGTCAGCAAAACTAGCAATGATTACCATGTTTCTTTCAGATCAACAGTCACTAAAAGAAAGCCGCAAGTGGAAAATGAAGTTCCTGCCTGGCAGGGGTGGTTCAAAAGCAAAGAAGGGTCGTGGGTTAGCTACACATGCAATATGGATAGTAGAGAAGGGTCTTTTGGCGCGGTACATCTGGGACCCAAGCTACAATTTCGCCTTTATAAAATGCTCCAAACAAGTGCCAATCGACATTGGTTGTGGGAACTTCAACCCAACCCTGTCGCTCCTGCTCTACCCGTTGGGTCTGTTTGACGACAAGCGTTCGAACATGACTCTGCAACTCAAGATCTTAATACCAGATGAATGCCCACCCTTGCTCCCTACTGATTCCTATAATCTGTCATTGAAAATTTGCTCTGCGGAGACCAGAACAACACCAGGGACACAATTGGAATATGCACACAAGTCATACAGAATCCCATTCGATCAAGGGATGATCTACATCCACAGTTTCCTTCCACACCACATAATCAAGCAGTGCGAATCCTCTGCATTGGAGTTCCACATTACAACCAGCCACTTGTGTAATAAAGAAGACACCTCGGCTCCAAGCTTGGTAGAAGTTGAGTCCCCTAAACACAGTATGTTCTATATTCCACACATTGGTATTCATTCACACTGTGTCCTTCGCCACTCTATTTTGCCCAGCAGGACAAAACCTAGTGACTACACCAAAGTTGCTTAACTTCAACCACCCACAGTTTTTCAACTTTGATACAACATCAGGTCAGTCTTTTTCACTGCATTCTGGCTGGATTTCAACGTTTCAAGTCGATCAATGCTATTTTTTTTTTTTTTTATAGCTACTGAAGGAGAGAGAACTTTTGATGGATGTCTTCTTCCCGAATCTATGACTCCGTTGTCCATCTTATCTGACTGCACAAGTGAGGGAAGAAAGTTCACAGACGAGGCCAACGACTTCAGTCTGGAGATCCCAGAGGGAGCCATTCCTGAGGGAGAGAGCCACACTGTTGACGTGGGAGTCGGTCTCTTTGGCCCATTCCAGTTCCCAGAAGGTCTGAGACCTGTGTCTCCCGTGTTCTGGGTCTGTGTCCGTGACCAGAAAAACTTCCAGTTCTCCAAACACGTCCCAGTCACCATCCCTCACTTCCTTAATCTTGAAAATGAGGACGACATCCAATCTCTGGGTCTTACATTTCTCAAAGCAGACCACAACAAGAACTCTGAGGGGCTGTACGAATTCAACCCAACAGATGGAGAGATGGACTTTCAAACTTTCAAATCACATGGAATTCTTCGAACATTGCATTTCTGTTCCCTTTGTATCGCTGCAAGAGACATACCAAAGAGCCTTCAAAAGGCATTGTTCTGCATTACTGCCGTTCTTCCAAAATTCTCAATACCAGTTGGCAAAAGTATTAATTTATACTTTATAATCACTTTTCTGAATTTAAAAACTTGCCTCAAGAAGGTAGACGATATAATAGCAACAATGGAATTGGATGGACATAAGACAAAGCAGCTTAAATTTCAATTCAACACCAACACCAGAACTCCGGCGCTAGAGATGGTTATAACTCAACCAAAACACGGCAAAATTGGATTATCAGGAAACACAAAGGTATAATAGAAAGGTTTATAATAGCTCTATACCTTATTGTGATTGTGAGAGCGCTATTGCACTGATACAGGTGTTTCGCAGTGAGGTGGATTTCTTTGTGAAAAGAAGGCTTACAGAGGGGGAACTTAACACTCTGAAGAGTGATAAGTTTTACCCTCCACGATTTGAGGGCTACTTTGCTTCTTTCAGGGAGAATGCAACATTAGACGACGGCAAGATTGTCTTCAAAGGTGCCACCAGTGACATTGTGTACGACATACACCTTGATTGTCCAACCGCCATTCCTGCTATTAAAGGTATAATCTCTGTCATGCTCTTTCAGCTTCTAAAATTCATGATTTTTACAGAAGCTGTGGATATGAGTACACATACTGAGAGCAAGCTCCTACTAGGTATGCGAGACACTTTGCTTTAGATTGTGGGGCGAAAGCCGTCTTCTCTGAGCTCTAGTTATGGTTCCACATGTATATAGGCTCAATCTGTTTGCCATATAACTATACTTAGCCTCACAATCTCGCTTAGCAAAGTTAGCTGCCTCTCGCCCAACTTTAACAGATATCGACAGAGATCTCCACATTGCCAAGAGGCATCTGCAGCATCTGAGCAAACAAGAACTGAAGGACATATTTCTGGAACTGGGACTCTTTGACGCAACAGTTCGGGACAATTTAACAGACAGCAGTCGAGACAGTTATGCAGAGGATCTCATTCGGGCATGGATACTAGGAAGAGATGGAATCATGATTAAAGAGGAGTACAAAGGGGGAGCAACTTGGGAAAACCTCAAGAAAGCTCTCAGGAACATTAACCATCCTGGAGTAGCTGCTACAATATGACTTGCTGTACACGAAACATGTATATACTTCGTTTGAATCACCCATGTTGATCTCCCTTTTATATACCTCCACATCTTGGTCATTATGTGTTGTTATCACTGAGAGTTTTCACTGCCACATGATCCAGTGTATTGGCTCATGTATAAAATATGCACATTCTGCGTAGGGGTGCCAATTCACCTGTATAAATGGAGTTATGCCAGGTATTTCCGTGTCTTTCTCAAGGCGCTCTAACATTCTATAGGCGTGTAGTGATAAGAATGAAAAACGCTCTTGTGAAAGTCCCGTCAACCTAACATGCTCACCATTCCTTAAGGGTGCCCATAATGAATGCAATTTTACCCACGAACCTGCACTCTACACATCTAATTTGGTGGTCATTTGAATAGCACATTAGCTCAATCATTACCAATTAATGCAAAATTTACCTGAGTCAAAGATCCTATATACCTTAAAATGGGTCATGTTAAGTGCTTAGGCAAACTTGGTATATACTTTCTGACATGCATGTGCACGCAATACTTGGGTGGTGGATGTTCACGGCTGGCTCTCCTCCTTTCTTTCCTGTCTTACGTAGCAACATATCCCTTTTTTCTACTTTGGCACCTCACCTCAAGAAATTGAGTCAGGTATAAACTTTGAGGTAATATAGAACTGGTCTAATAGTACTGGTTTTTCATAATACCTACCCTGCAAACCTTTATAAGATTTCCCATTATTTTAAAGCCAATAGGTTATGTTTACTAAATCAACAACAATCACAATTAAAATACCAGTAAATACATCGTGCAGATTAGTGTCCTACGCTTGCTCATTCCAACTGACACCTCATCCCGAACTAAGTTACCAGCGGTAAATATAATGGTTATCTCCCCTTTGGGCGGTCCTACACACTCCTTAGGGAGTTGCTGCAGATGTTCACATAATACCGGGTCTGCTACCATTTTTATCAGTGCAGCTAGCCAGCAAGGTTACTACACAAAACAGCTGTAGCTTGGAGTAAGCACACCAGCAGCGATCCATGGAAGGCCAGCCGAAGCATAGCACGGTGACATGCACCGAGCAGTCCTCTTCTACTCCTCGTAGATCCAGAGAGAAAGCGTTCAGGGATCTCCTACTCAAAATCTCCTACAACATGAGCGAAGAAAACGTCGCGTCACTCCTGTTCGCAGGTGAACTGGAGCGGAGCAGTGGAGCGAAACCGACGCCGGCAATCGACGTCCTGCAGAGGCTGCACGAACGCGGCAAGTTCTCCCCCAACTCTTGCGCCAATTTGCACACCATGCTCGCCGAGATAAACCGCCACGATATGGCGGGACTCGTCCATCAGTACATGGACACGTACCCGCCGCAGCAGGTAGAGTGCCGTCCAAGAGACGACAGTGCCGGATACGACTCGCTAACGTTGCTAGCTGCAGGAGAAAATGCCTCCGTCATTCAGCAGGAGAGACGTTTCATCAGCGGCAGCCACGTCACCGTAAACCGCAACTCGAGCGAAGACGACGGTAGCGACGTCGCGTCGCTGCCAACCCGCGGGCATGATGCGGAATACTACCGAGCACAGCTGACGGAGCGCGCTTGCAAGTCCATGACGCGAAATGTGCATGATTTCCAGAGCGTAGGCTCCCTGTCCATCGGCTCCCAGATACACGGGAGCCAAGTGACTCTGGAACCGGGAGCTGAGGGCCTCCACTCCGGCTTCCGATCATCTACCCCTTCCCTTCACTCACAGGCCCCCCACATAAACATCAACATCAAAGTCAACTCTACAGAGTCAAACCACACCTCTCCTCCATTTCCCTCACTTGCTCCTGCCCAAAGGGAAACTGCAAACCGATATCCGGAAACCCAACAGCCATTTATACCACGGTCTGCCATGCGTTCTTCACTGCACACTGCAGGAGCCACAATCTCAGATGAACGGCCAGAGGAGAAAAGAGAGGCTGGTTTGGGTAGCCCTACTACCACAAGTGCTGACAGCAGTACACCCACGCTTTGCCCCATGCCAGAAGGAAAAACTTCCGTCCCTGTGTCCTCCAAGTTAAGACAAACAGGTAAGTTCACGTGATAGCTCTAAGGACAAAGAACATGTTGCAACTTTTTGCATGAGACAAATAGCCAAACATCCTAAGGGGTTTGATCGTCCCTACGCAATAAAGTTGCAGCAAAAAAGGCATGTCTATTTGTATGGACCATCATACCCATACATTTCCCTATTGCACATTCAGATCTGCGAAGGCCACAGAGGGTTCTGAAACGAAAGGCTGCAAAAGAAACCGAGGGCCAAAAGCTGACTGCAGAGCATACGTGGAGAGTCAAAAAGAGCGTACTCGGTCGCTACATCTGGAACCACAAACACCACCACGACTACATAAAGTGTCCCAAGAAAGTGCCAATTGACGTTGGTTGCGGGCATTTGAACCCAAGCCTCTCGCTCCTGCTCTACCCGTTTGGTCTGTTTGACAACAACAGTTCGAGTATGACCCTGCAAATCAAACTGAAAGTACCCGACAAGTGCCCACCTCTGCTCTCTACTGATACCTACAGTCTGACATGGGAAATTCGCTCACAAGAGACAAAGACAACGGAAGGGAAAGTACTGTCATGTTCAAGAGCGCCGCCATTAGTACCGTTTGATCGTGGGATGGTCTACGTGTTCAATTTCTCTCTCACACAATGCAATAAAGGTGTGTGAATCCTCTGCATTCGAAATCCGCATTCGAACCAGCTACCTTTGTCAAGACACATCTGCAGCAGCTTTGGCGAAAGTTCACGCTCACGAGCCTGATATTGTCCCAAAATACACTGGTATGTGGATAAATTATGCTCCATTGATTCCCAAGCATTGATACTGTATACACCTCTACTCCTACAAAAGCAGTGATTGGTTTTCACTGTTGTTGTCTGCAGGAAGTGCAGTGACCATGGCAAAGCTGCTTAATTTCAGAGTGGGGGATGGCAGGGTCATTAACATAGCACGGGAAGTGGGGGACAGCTACCAAAGATTGGGGCACTACCTCCTAGGAGACCACACGGACACCATAATGACCGCAAACCCACAGAGGGACGTGACTGAAATCGGCCAAGAGATTCTGCAATGCTGGGTACAGGGAGCTGGAAAGAGGCCGGTTCAGTGGGAGACACTGTTGGGTGCACTGGGGGCTGCAGAACTGGCTGATCTCGCCACTAAAGTCGAGCACAACCTGCACCTCAACTATGAGACATGTATTTAGGTCAGTGATTCATACGTAAAAAGGTATATATAGCATGACAACAAAATGTGAATGCAGTGAGGTGTATATACTAGTTATGGCGTGGTTTCCCGGCCTTTGAGTTGTGTTTCGTGAGCTCTGCTTGTAGTAACTTGTTTCTAGATCTCTCCTGTTCCAACAGTGAATGAAGACGCTCCACCTGTAGGGAAAAGCTTCATGTTAGCAGCAGAGTCTACGAGAGCGCTATTTCTGTTGCCTTGCCTCTGCTGTCAGTTCATTCTTGACGGTTGTAAGCTCTTCAATCTGCTCCAGTAACTGTGTCTTGGTTGAAACTAAGGAGAAAGTGAGACAGATTACTAGGAAAAGCTATTATTAGCCAATTAACTCACACTCTCCCTGTCCTAATATCTTGCATAGTTTCTGGTTTCGGCCTTTCACCTCCTTCATTTGATCCTAGCCCAAGACATGAATCTGTTTAGACACACACACACACACACACACACAATACTAGTCTTGCCGGGCAGCCGATTAAGTATCCAGGGGAAATAACTCATGATTGTCAGGATCCCCCCCCACCCCCCCCTGGAATATCGGTACATAGGCCCGTACGACAGACTAGTGCACTGCACGTACCATGAGAGCTTTGTTCTCTGTTCTGAGACTAACAATGGTCTTGTCTCTCTTCTCCAGTTCGTCCATCGCGTGAGCCACTCTCGCCGACTCCTCAACCGGGAGACTGGGTGATGTCATCAACAATATGAACCATGTCAGCCCCTTCGTTACCAGGGGGCGATTGTAACGAGCTCTGACTCACCATTAGTGACTCGCTGACTCGTCTCTCCGGCTGCTTCTTCATCTCCAGCTCCACGTCCTGACCAAGACGCTCGAAAAATGCCGAGTCATCGTTCACCGTCTCTGAAACCTACAGAAACACAGGAACATTGAAGGGAATGCGGCAGTATAATTATGTGTATGGGCTAAATTTAGAATGTTACTGAAAATAGAAACGAAACTGCATTTTGGCACTGGGCCCTATTGTTAAGATCTATTTTTAGTAACAATTCAGCACTTACGTATACACTGCCACTGCATTCCCTATAATACCATGTATTTCACCTTTATTCTGTATCACAGATACAAGCAAGCAAACATGTACAACACAAATTTTATGAGTGTTCAGTGTTCCAGTCCATAACAACTGTAGGCTTATACGTACATATACGTGCTATACCTGAGGGCTTTTAAGATTTTCAGAGTCTGAGATGAGATCTAAAACAGAAAGACAACAGTGGCATCACACCAACAGACCACACTCGCATATAATAGAGAAGGCTTTTTGGAGATATACCGCAATATTTGGTTGTCACATCTTAAAATCGCCAAATCCACCAAAATTATTAAGATATAACATGCGATCACTACATAAAATCTGGGGAATTATCCCCAAGTTCAAAAGTATATGGTACCCCTCACAATATCTTACCTCCTCTGTGGAGAGACTGCAATGACATCTTCACTCCCTTCTTTGACTGTTTCTTCAGAGCAAACGCTGCCTTTCTCTGTCTCTCGATCTAAAAAACGAAAAACAGTTTTCAAGGGAGAAGACTTTTAAAATTGCATTCAAACCTCCTGTTCTTTCTCGGCAGATATCTTGCTCTGCAAAATTGCCTCCTGTGCCAACCAACCATGAAAACCATCACACACTCATAATGTATGCAGGGAAATTCCATACCTCGAGCTCTCTCTGAAACTCTAAGTCTGCAGCTACACCATCTCTCTCCTGCCGTGCCTGATCTTCGCTCCCGAGACCCTCACCTCTCTCTACGCCATCCTGCTCCTCACCTCCTGCACCTTTTGACTGAAGAGAGCTACATCTCTCACGTGATCTACGGTGTTAGTCACGTGACGCTAACCTCTGACTGCTGGTTTCTCTTCTTCCTCGCCCGCTTCTTAGCACTCTTGGAGAGCGGGCGATTTCCACTTACCGCCTCTCTATGCTGTGCTTGCGCCGCTCCGTCTTTTCCCTTTGACTTGGAGCCCTTTCCGACCACCTCCAGCCACTCCACTCCGCTCACTTCGCTATCAGAGTCCGAGTCGATGTTTAGAGCGGAGAATCTGGAGGGCTGGACCTTGATCCCCTTTGCTAGAGACATTGCAGCTCGGCCAGACCTGTTCGTTGCGCGGATGCTTCCCAATTAATGCGCACCCCGCGCTAGCAAAGGTCAAAGGTGGCGTGATGCAACTGAGTCTGGAGGGACGAGCTCTAGAATCGCTGCTGCAATAGAGAGGAAAAATGTCGGCAGGACAGATGATATTCTGCGAGGTTTGCAGGAAGATATTCCCTGGACTCAATAAGGCGGTGAGGTGGTTTACACTATTATTTTGTCTCTGTTGACGACTTTGTATATTATATGCACCGACAGGATGTGTTCAAGCATAACTTGACATGGGAACACCGCTCCAACTTGGGGTTTTCACAGTCCAGGTACCAGTTGATGTATATACAGTATTCCTATACTACGTAGATTGGCTCCACCATTGTCATGTATTAAACATGCACTGATACAGTTGTGGGCACAAGCACAGACACATGGCTCTTAGAACACTAGCTGTATACATTCAACTGCTTGGCTCTACCGCTGGGTATAAATTCAGTGGTTGTGTGGACTTGTGTGTGCGTGTGTGGCAAGTGATATGTCTCTCTTGTGTGCTTAGCTATGCAGAAAGTGGCAAGAAACAGCAGCCGAGTGCTTCTGGAGGGAAGTTTAAGGAAACTCTGTCAGTGGCTGACACGACCACTAGTGTCGGAACCAGCACTGCCTCTTCCAAACTGAGAGAAGGATCTTTGACTGGAGGAATCACTCAAACACAGAGACATTCTCAAACTCCACTAGTTCCTGCCCGTGCCCGGCCTGCTCCCCCGTTTCAGTCCAGGAGCCAACCACCTCCGACAAGATATTTCACCAGACCCCCTAGAGCTCTGTGCCCCCCTGGCCTGTCCCCCTACCCACCACCGATGTCCCAAACAACCGCTCTTAGCAGGGTGGCTTTCCTGCTTTCCCCCTAGACCCCTATTCCCCCCACGCAATGGTTCCCCGACATCTATCCGTCCCAATCTACCCCCTTCTAGAGTCTCAACTCCCACCACACAACCACAAGGTGCATCATCGTCTACTACTGGGATCTCCAGTGCTCAAACTCCTGTTGTAAAGCCGGCAGTTTCAGCTGCACAAGTACGACCACCCGCTCTTCCCTCAGCGCAGAGTTGCAGTAAACAAACCAAAACCTCTGGCTCTGCTATAAACCCTACCTCTGTTGCCACTCAGACGATTGCCCCAAAAGTTCCCATTCCTTCAAAACACCAAGCCACCTCGGTAGGTGTAAAACTCCCTCTTCCCTCGCCCTCTCAGGGTACTCTTCCACGTCCACAATCCTCAAAGCCACCACCTACAGCTATACAAGCTTCCAGGCCCTCTGCAGTTGCACAGTGTTCTAGGGCCTCGACTGTTTCTCAACCTGCAAAGTCACCACCTACAGCTACACAATCTTCTGCAGTTCCACAGCCTTCTAAGCCACCGGCTACACAAAGTTCCAGGCCCTCCACAGAACCACCAAAGCCACACCCTATAGCTCCCTTATTGTCAAACACCTCTACTACCACGCAACAGTCTCCGAGGCCACCTCCTCTTCCACCACAACCTGTAGCGTTGAAATCCACACCACTACCACCTTCGCAACAGCCTAGTGCAATTTCAAAACCACTGCCTCAGCCTACTCCACCTCTACCTACACCATTGGGTTATATTGGAGGAGTCGCTGTATCTATACCCGGATCTCCTCCAAAGGCAAGTAGTGAACTAAACAACAAAGAGAAAGCTAGCGGAGTTCAGGAGAGTTCGGCTCTGTCGGCGTCCACCAAGGAACAGACTGAGACAAGATACGGCGTGAAGCTTCCACCTATGAGGATCCCAAAGCTCTCACACATTGCCAAGAGACTTCAGAATGCGAGGCTGTCTCCGTCAATTACCTGGGACTACCCCCTGATTTTACCAAAACCAGCTCCATCTTGTTCTACAGGGGGCACCAATGCAAATTCCTCCTCTATCAACACTGCTGTGCAAAATATAGCTGTCGGTAGCTTGCCAAAAAAGAAGAAAAAGAGGAAAAAGAAGAATAAGCCTGCATCTCAAGAATCTGACTCAATTACCTCAAGTAACAGTGGCCTAGGTCTAACGGGCAAAAAACCACAAGGGACTAAAAAAAAACAGCAGAAAGGTGTGTTTAGTAAAGAAGCTCGGGGCAAGAACCAGGGAATTGTCATTCGAGACACTTCACCAAAGTTTATTCCACCGGAGAAGACAAAGAAACCACCGAGATGTCAGTCTGGAAGGTCAATGGTTAGTGTGGAGCCAATGGAGGTGTCCCAGCCTGCGCCTTGTAGCTCTACGGTCACCGAACAACATCATACGAACTTTCCACCGAGTGGTAAGATTGCCCAGAGACCTAGTGTATTCGGTTCTAACGACCCTGTGTCAAATATCAGAGATTCTTTGACAGAGTTTGCAAGAACGCTGCCTACTCCTCACTCCAAATCCTCCAGGCCTGTGCAACAACCTCGTGAGCCCAGGAAATCTTCCTCTACCGAACCACCCATGGAGCCAAAAAGTGGGCCTTGCACGACAGAGTCTACAAGATGGTCACCCATTTTCCCAAGATCTTTCAAACCTGCCCAACAACCACAACCGTCTCAAGTTTGTGAGCAAAGGAAATTGTCTTCAAGTGTGCCGCATGTGAAGGAAACACAGCCGAGAGGTAGGCCATTAACTTCTCCGCCTCCTGGATCGTTCAAACCTCTCCAACAACCTACGGAGGTCAGCAAATCATCTTCTGGTGAACCACCTGTGAGGGACACTCAGTCGAAAAGTAGGCCTTTTGCTGCAATACCCCTGTCTAAATCTCTCAACCGTACCAAACCTCCACCTCACAAGGCTGCACTCGGGAATTGTTCTGCTGCTGGAGATGTAAGTGAGGCCTCATGGGCTGAGGATTCAGAGAAGCCTGGGTTTGTACTGAGACTACCTCCGAGTCGGGTAAAGGGTGGATCCCTGCTATTTGGAGACGTGATTGAGATAGAGGGTCGGGCAGAGAACCAGAGTGTCGAAATGATGACGGAGCACCAGAAGGAGCTGGGCAAGAAAGTGGGTGGTGGCATGCAACCAGAACCCCCGGCCTTGCCATCAGCACCTTCAGGTAATAGAATCACTTCTCAAAATGTGTCTACAGTACCAAATTCTCATAGAACAGGTGCAGGTAATGGCTCTGCAGTACCAAGTTCTCAAACTAATGGCTCTGCAATAATTAATAGAGCAAGATCGACACAACGTGATGCAGCAACTACCCAACAAAAATCTGGGGTTCGTGCAAACAGCAAAACAAAGTGTGGGGTGCAAGCAACAACCCAACCGGCTCCAGCTGAAGGCAGTGGGAGAACCCTGCCTATTAGCAGAATATCATCTGATGGATATAGAGGACCTCACAGTATGCGTCCTCGCAGTTCCTCACTCCCAGCTGAGGACTCTAGTGGTCCTGCAGTATCAGGTGGCCAGAAAAGACCACGTTCAACCTCTTCATCAACAGAGGTTGCCCCTCCTATTCCAAAGCAATCTCATGCTTCTGTGAAGTGTGAGCCAGTGACTCCAACACTAACCAGTCCAGAGCCTTCTCTGGACTCTGTGGAGGGTGAACCAGTTTTTGCCCTGATGTCGGATGTGTTCCTGAAACTCCAGGAGAAGATTGATTTCGAAGTCTCAAAGATGAGGCTGATGGATCTGGGCCAGATTCCACAATCTGGCACTTCTGACAACTCAACACCAGCTGCTGGCAAACCTAAAACTCATACTCTGCCACTTCCGACCCAGGAAGGTCTTGAAGAGCCGCCGCCACCTGGGCCCTCTACTTCAGCAACAACTTGTGGAAACCAGCCCCAACAAAACAAGGGGGAAAACGAAACGAGGACCCGAAATGAGCCAGTTCAAGCATGTGCTGCATCTGCACCACCGAACAGTGATATTGGACCATCAAATTGCGACGCCTTACAAAACAACGCACTTTCCACTGGGGAGAGGGTGTTAGATTCTAGTCCCTTACCGAAAGGTCCACTTCCCTCTGACAAGATACCATCAGATTCCAATGGTTTGCCAAAGGGTCCACTAACCTCTGAAAAAAGACCATCAGGTTCCAAGGGCCCACTTCTCTTTAGAAAAGAGACCATCAGATAGCTTACCAAAAGGACCAAACTTGAAAAGACCATCAGATTACAATACGTTCGAAATACCACCAGGATCCGATTCTTTGCCAGTAGGCCCACTTTTTTCTGAGAAAAGACAATCACACTCCACTGCTGTGTCAGAAGGCCCACACAGTCGCAAAAGAGACCCCCCTGTTGCTTGTGCCACGTTCAAAACAAGCAGAGAGCCACCACTTCTGTTCACCCCACCAAAATGCCTGAAACTTAACTGCCCTACTCTGAGAATAGGCTCGTCAACTAAAGCAGTAGATGGGGAAGGAGTCAGTGGAGCCCCAGCAAACACTGCTACTGTGCCTCAAGTGGACATTACACCTCTCCAGCCAGCTATACATGGGGCCCATGAACCATCGAGCCATAAGTCTGATGAACCAGTGAGCCATAGGGCTACTGAACTAGCCAGTCATAAGACACCCGATAGAGGGCCAAAGAGTAGAAGCTCTTCGCCGAGACTCGATGTAATCATCAACTCTCTAAAGTCGAAGAGAATCGTCGCCAGTGATGCTGGATTGACAGACAGAAAGTTTGAGGAAAATGACGGGTTCTCTTCAGGTAGTCCATTGAGAGGAGGTGGTAGTTCTCAGAGAAAGAAACGAAGAAAGTCTGCTCATGATGACAGGGAGGGAGCGAAGAAGCTGAGGTTGGAGACGAGTGAGTCGAGCAAGAGAGAGTGTGTAGAACACTCTACCTCTGTCCAGCCTTCAAGTCTGGAGCCAGCCATGGTCAGTTATTGTTTGCTATCGTAAAGCGGACTAAGTAGTTGTTAGAACTTCTGGTTTGTGCAATGTGTGGGTTGTGATTTGGTTCTGCGTGTAAATCAGGGTTAGAAGAAATAATAAATAGTAAACCGTGATGTAATGAGTGCTTTATGTAGCAAGGTGTTCTCGGGTAGGTCCTGCATTTGTGAAATGATAGATCCTAATACATGCCTACAGGGCAGTTCTGGTGTTGGGGGAGGGGGAGGGGGAGGTGTGGGGAGAGAGTCAGAGACAGAGAACATGTCGGTGAGCTCCTCCCAGCACAGCTCGTCTCAAGAGGGAGACCCTTCACTAATGACTCCTCACCGCAAGTTTGCCTCAACATTGCAACTCTGGACAAGAGGGACAGAGAACTGGTATATATAGCTGAACCTCATCAGTATATATGCTTAAAGGGAATGTTGCATTACATAAGGGCTGAGTATGGAACAAAACAGTAGGGCCCTGTAAAAAAAAGCAATTTCCGTTTCTATTAACATTTTATGAATTGAGCCCATACATATTTATGTATATATACTCACAGATTACAACACACGCCCCGTTGAGCTCTGAAACTTATGCACACACTTGGGTTTGTGAAACTAGGGAATTTTCCATTTCTGCTTGCGTTCGTAGACCTTTGCTTTGGTGGTTTTGGTTCATCTCTCCTTATCTCTGTCTGTCTGTATATAGCAGGAGAAGTTGATGGAGGCCCAGAGCCAGGTAGAGGCCATGGCTCGGATTGTGCAAGAGATTGAGAGTCATCTGGTGGAACTGACCCGCCAGCAGAGAGCACTTACTCTGGAGAGAACTGAGGTATAATGGCATAAAGGCCTCGGGGTGGCGGCAGTGATTCTAAATGTGCATGAAAAATGTGACTGTTAGCGCTCGCTTGCCAAAAATGTGCGACTCTCGTTCTAGTTGTAGATGTTAGTGCTAGAGATGACCTGCCTAATTCTAGTTGTAGATGTTCTAGTTGTAGATGTTAGTGCTAGAGGATGACCTGCATATGGAACCTTCTCCTTCTACAGTGACAGATCAGTACCAGAAGCGTCCTGGTTGAGAAGCAGAACCTCTTTACCTCGCCTTCCGAAGAGTCTGTTAGTGATAAACACGAGTAATAGTTGCTTACCACACAGTGTGTTTTGTACTGTTTTGCAAAGAGTCTGTTAGTGATAAGACACAACCTCTCTCTTTACGTTCCTTGTAATACCTCACAGCATGACTGTTTTGTTCACCGTTCGTAGGGTTCAGCACCAATGACTGCGACGAAGCCAAACTTCTTTGCAAAGATGAAGGACTTATCGGAAAAGGAGCAGAACATGGTTAGTGTTTCGGACCTCAACTTTCTAGAATCTTGTGACCCATATGCGTATGTGTGTCTTTATTCTGGCATACGTATCCAATAATGCTAGAATACAATCGTAGGAGCATCGCTCTACACTGTGTTGTATGGGAGGGGAAGAATTGTGATTGTTGGTTTTCGTTCTTTCTTATTCTGTGCTAAAGTATTGCATCGATGATAATTGTACAGCAAATGAAGTTGTTGCAAGGAAGCCAGTTGCTGGAGGAGGTGAGCATCAAAAGGAGTAAGGAGGAGAAGAGATTGGAGGAGGCCAGGTCTAAGAAGCTCAGAGCTGCTCAGAACAAGTTTTCAATGGTTGGGCCACTATATAACAAAACTTCCACGACAAAAATGTTCGCAATTTGCAGGTTTTTATGCAATCGTGTATGTCGTTTCTTCTTGTGTTGGTTAAGTGCCACACACTCGTCAACCAACCGCAGTCGCAAACCTTTTTCCTTGAAAACCTTTGAGAGAGATTTGCAAAAGATTTTGTCGTGGAGGTCTCGTTATTATAGAGGATCACTGTGTGTATTTGTTGTATATACGTAGCTGAAAGACAGAGTATCAGAGGTGCAGAGAAAGAAGCAGGACTTGCTCAGGTCCTCCTGGAATATTCCCCTCCCTCCTTCGGTAGCCTTTTGCTAGAGTTCTACACCTATATAATAGTGAAAGGGAAAGGGCAAATTTTTAGGGTTATATAAGTCCTACCAAATCCTAAAGGTTTTCTCCTTGGAGTTTCAAACTAACACGTATTTCATGGTTGTGTCAGTCAGTACTAATTCAAATTTCCTTTGTCCAAGCTCCAAGTCAGCAGTCGATGATGATAGAGGGCATATTGCCACTGGTATCAACAAGCAATGCTGTCCCAGACTCCAGCAAGTCAGTTGACTCTTACAGAGCAAGTAATGAACAGATGAAAGCAGAGAAATGTATGAAGACGTGAGAAGACAGATGGAGGCAGAGAAACAGATGGAGGTAGAGAAACAGATGGAGGTAGAGAAACAGATGGAGTTAGAGAAACATATGGAGGTAAGAAACAGATGGAGGTAAGAAACAGATGGAGGCAGAGAAACAGATGGAGGCAGAGAAACAGATGGAGGTAGAGAAACAGACTGAGCAAGAAACGGATGGAAGTAGAGAGTGGCTTGCCTCACATGGAGCCGCAACCAATGGCTGCTGATCCATAGGATATGTGACCAGCTCTGTACCCAGTCTCCCTCTAGACCACTCGGCCTACACCAAACTATAACCCTCCTCCTCACCACATACTCTCCCCTCTAGAACCACTCTGCCTACACCAAACTATACCCTCCTCCTCACCACATATCTCTCCCTCTAGACCACTCTGCCTAACACCAAACTATACCCTCCTCTCCACACATATCTCTCCCTTCTTCTCAATTCAACTCTTCAGTATCGACTTTGAACCCTGAGAGAACGAAACTGACTCCACTCACCCCCAAGAACGATCTTTCTCTTTGCCACCTCAGCCCGGTCCAAACACAAACAGAAATGCTATCTCACCGTCAGCAGAAGGCGATAGTAAAGAGGCCAACACTAAGAGTGTAGGTAGTTCGCAGATGGCTGCTGAAATTGATTCAATTCTGTTCCCTGGGTGTGATCCAGACTCACAGCCTCTTCTGTCAACAGCTTCGAAACAGCAATCATCTGTAGCTCCTTCAAATAGTGCTTGCGCCTCTCTCTCTCTAGACACAGCTGCTAATGCCGCCACTGTGGACGATAGACAAAAGATTGATACTAAGATTGGTGCTGATGCTACTAAGATAGACACTGCTACTAATACTGCTACTGTGGATGATAGACGTACTAATGTTGTTACTCAGGATGGCAAACAAATGGTTGCTGCCACAACAGACACTGTTACTAATGGGGCTACTGTGGATGATAGACGGAAGATTGAATTTTCTGCTAGACCTGCTACTGTAGACGGTGAAGGAAAGATCCGAGGTGTGGTGGTGAAGCAGGAGATTGCAGAGTGTGATGGTCAGGACAGTGATGATGATTTGGAGGGTTTTCTGAGTACTGATGGAGGAACCGGAGCCAGCGATAGTGAGGGAGATGTTATCAGACAGGCCTGGATGGCTGCCCAGGCTCTCCTATCTACTGGAGATACTTCACATGGTGCTTCAAGTGATCTACCGCTAGAGGTGTGGGAAGAGGAGGAGGAGGAGGGAGAGGGTGTGACAAGTGGAAAAGGGGAGGGTGAAGCTGTGGAGGTGACAGCGACATCTGTTGGTGGTGGGGGCGGGGAGGAGGAGCGGATGGAGGACAAAGAAAGTGACGACGACGGACTCACAACGGTGTACAACCCTCATCAGAAGCCTGTGCTCTGCGTCAAGGTAGGCAGACAGACAGACAAAACTGCGCTGTAAACTTCTTTTAGAGCAGGGAAAATACAGTATTACTGTACATTTTGTTAGAGTTGCTTCAAAACACGCATAGCGGTTTTCGTCAAAGAATCTTCTCTCGCGTTTTAATATTTTGTTCTCAGGTTTCTGGAGGTTATCTCTACTCCTGTTCGTCTGACAAGTCAGTCAGAGTCTACAACATGGAGGTATGTGAATCACGAGGGGTGTCCTCATTCGAGGTAGTGTGTGTAACTCTTGGCTTTGTGCTCCGTAGAAGACTCGCCAAGAGAAGGAGTTCAAGACTCACAAACGATCCATCACATGCATCGAGGTGAGTGTTCAGCTAAATATCCATTTTTAGTTTTACCATAGAACCCCTTTAAATTCAACTCGTTTGACATTATTTTCCACACCTTTTGGACAACATCTAGTTCTTTCTCTCTAATAGTGTATTTACGTATGTGCAGATTTTCACCTGTTGTCAAGAGGATTACATCATATCAGGCTCCACCGACAAGCACATCATCATGTACCACGCCAAGGTACATGTGTATGTATAAGGCGTATGACAGTTCATAAGAAGGAGAAAAAAATTTCCGTGTATTTTGCTTACCTGCAAAAGTTTTCTCAGTGATATTTTGTGAACAGGGAAATTTCTATTGCAATCCGCGATAGCATCCTCCTTGGAATTTCTTCTGAAACAGACCGTATTACTGATACAGTGTAGCTTTCTCCAAAAAATTCTCTAAGGTGCAAAAGTTTACTTCGTGAAGCCGCATTTGCTGTGGAAATGTAAAGTTTTCTCCGTTCAATGTTTCCTGCTGTATGACGTTCACGAGGGATGCTGTATGATGTTCACGAGGGATGCTGTATGATGTTCACGAGGGATGTGGTATTCCACCGTTGCAGACTGGAGTGGTGGAGATAGACTTCAGTCTGGGTGCCCGCATCCAGTGTATGGTGACTCAGGGCAGTCTGTTGGTGGCTGGACTCAGCAACGGATTCATTCACCTCATTGACCTACAGGTCAGCTTCCGTCGCTCTGCTTGACTCACACACTGTCAATAATTTCCCCTCTATTTTATTACATACACCTCTACTCTGTATGTATGGCATTAGATACTAAGATGTGCTGATAAAACTAAACTTCAACTCATAAATAGATCGAACAGAATTGCAGCATAACACTGCACTTATTTCACGGATGATGTACCTCTATGTATGCCTCTGTACACCACACCATGTGGTAGTAATCCTTCTTCTCTCCCTGTGTCAGACCAAGAGTGCCTTGGGCAGATGGCTGGTGGGAGATGATCCTGTCAGGAAGGACATCAGCTGCCTCGCTATCCATAACAACAGACTCCTGACTGGTGAGCTACGAGACATTCGATCTATGCAATATATACGAGGTGTCTTATGTCACCATACCGTATGAAGTTACCTCACCTACAATCTGCTGCAAACTCAAAGTTTTCCTAACAGTCTCGTGATCAATAGAAATTAGATAGTGAACTAAGAGCTATATACTACATGTAGGTTTGTTAGTTGATCCGATATTCGTAACACTGCCCTATCCCAAGGTATTAAACATGCAGTTTTCATGTTTATGTAAAAGGGGGCGAGTCTCATTTTGGAGTTTGCCCGACAAAGACACACTAACAAAATGGCGGCTGATAAAAACCACTGCTGGCTGATGGAGACTTCAACTGCATACCATGCCCATCCCTATATACTAAGTACTACCATACTTAGTGATCAACTAACCTGTTTGGTTACTGCAGCAAGTTACGACAACAAGATAAGCTGTTGGGACATATCGCACTACGTGGGAGGGTGCGGAGGAGGCTCCATTCTCGCCAGAATTCATCAGATCTCATCTTTCTCTGACATGGTCCTCTGCATGCAGGTATGTTAACATTACTGCTACAATTACTTTCTCTTTTTTTGTTGTTTGTGGTTTTCTTCTACTCTAGTATTTATGTGTACATAATTAGTATCGTTCTATTTTTTGTTTTCTCACGCATAGTTTTCGTAAGCCACATTTCGTTTGACATAATTATTATGCAGCTTCTAAGAGTGTTATAATATAGGTTTGAAGTGCCTTACTCTACTGCGGATCAGCAGCAGCCGACACAACCCTGCAACATTTTCGACACTCAGGGCACTGTTCAGATCTACGTACAGTATCCACAACTATATACTGTGTGTGTGTGTGTGTGTAGACATGGTGCCATGTGGACGTGTGAAAGGTCACGACGCGCCATCAGTGGGACGGTGTCCAATGGCAATCGGCTGATTACGTCGTGTTTTTGATCGCCTCATCAGATGTGTTCGACGCCAGGGTAGGCATACACACATTTTACCAATTCATCTCTGAGTATCTGCTTGCTGGGATTGGCTTGAGTAAGTACTCTTTCAGATGTTCCATATTTCACAACGATGAGAATCATATTAGGGTACCACTCTATCATCTCTATCTGGTGTGTCATATTATTTATTCTCCCACAATTATGAACACATCGAGAGCCGCAGAGCAGTCTGTGTAGGTCCTGTTTAAGCTACGGTGTGGTGTCGAGTTTTATCTTCAAGTATTGTAAAGAGTTGCAGTAGTAGCCTTGAGTGCAAAGGTGACGTGAGCATATTATCTTCCGTCTGTGTCAGGACACAAGACGTTGCTCGCAAGTCTACAGCATCGACGACCTCCCCGATGGTCACTCTCTACAGCTTCAGAGACTCTGTCAGTTTAGTGCTCTGTGGGTACCACAGTGGACGGATAGAGATCTCTCTCTCACTTCCCTCAGGTCTACTGTGGCTTGAGAAACGGGAAAGATCGTTTCCCTCCATCAAAATTGATCTGAGTACCTACCACACCAGTGCAGGTGATGAGATTATCTGACTTCGTACTGTCTGCAGGCGTAAATACTAGTGGGACAATTGGGGGGCCACTGTCGTGGAAATTTGAATGCATGCTTCTGCTTTCTACAACAAAATTATGAACCTGATAACCTTTTTAAAATGGATCATGCATATTGTACAAGATATTAGGTTTGAGGACTTAAACTGAACTGAACGAAAAGCACTAAAGTGCAAACCCTCGGCACACTCTATAGAAATGTGGAACCCATACACGAGTGTGGCACCACCACAATTGATGAGTCTTGACCATGCATAAAAAAGAACAGCATGTGGTGGAAAAAAAGGCCAGCCCTAAATCTGTTTGGGGGCCACAAATCTCTCTATTAATCGTATTACCCGTGGATGTTTAGTGCAAAAAAATAAGCGCATGCGCATTATCCGCCAGCGATAAAATGGCGACTACCGGCATACAATGCTGGAAGCGCTCTAGCTCTGCAACGGATCATTTTCAGAGAAAACCCCACATACTTTCTGACCCTCGTCGCCCGTTGGGTAGATGGTATCGTTTCTGGGACGAACAGACACCCAAGAAGTGAGATTGAGAGTAACAGACAGACAAACAGTACCCTCGCTGCGCAAGCGCGCCGAGGGTAATTATTGTGTACTTGTATAGTGGGGAGAATGTGGACTAAAGTTTGGCATCAGACTCATCTGAGACATCATGTCTGAAAGGTGAGATTTTCCATTGACGGTGGCTGTATATACCTCATGAATATTTTGTCTCTAAAGAACATTCATCAGGTGGAAAAGAAGCTCCCTCAATCCAGTCAGTTTGATACTGCTTGTATATAAACACACTACCGTTAGTTCAGTATGCACATGCTCCTCCCTTGAAGGTGATTTGTATAATATAATGCAGGGTTATATTCGTGCGGTTTTGGCTCAAAGTGACTCCCAGAAAGTGATCATGATTTTTTAAGATCGTGCCATTTCAATTCATGAGTGAATAGAGAACTCGCATGAAAATGTTCCCATGATTTTCTAGTGTTTACATGTGTATGTATGTACAATAACGTTTCACCACTGCAGTCTCAACCGGAGAATTCTCCAGCACACCTTCCGAACCCTCCCTCTGCCTCTGCCGACTGCAGTGGTCTTGCCCCGCCCATGCCCCACCCACTTCGGTCGTCCGAAAACGAGGAGGCGGTGTACCTTCGAACCCACCGAGAGCTCCAGGCCTACCTGCCCCTCGTCTCCCACATGATGAGCCACATTCGGAAGAAGAAGGAAGGGGTCAAGTCACAGCAGTACTCGAAACTCAAGAGTCTCGAATATGTTTTACAGGATTTCAGAAGCGGGTATCTCTCTCTCTCTCTCTCTCTCTCTCTCTCTCTCCTACCTCTCTCATATTGTCAGTTCCTCTCTCTATGATGACAGTACTTCTCTCTCTCTCTCTCTCTCCCTACCTCTCTCATATTGTCAGTTCCTCTCTCTATGATGACAGTACTTCTCTCTCTCTCCCTACCTCTCTCATATTGTCAGTTCCTCTCTCTATGATGACAATACATAGTGACTCCTCTGATAATACCATCCATCAAAGGACATATCTTTTTAAGGGATACTTGGTTCTGCCCCGGAAACCTCTGAATTAAGTTCCAAATTTGGTGTCCCCAAGCATTAGCCCTGCATGTGAATGCAGCCTGCCTTGTTGTGCTGTATATTGTATCCGAAGCTTGGGCGTGTCAATCCTTTGTTCTACCACCATTGCAATCACCTACATGTTTACTTAGACCTAAAAGAGAAGAGTTTCCATCTCTTGTGATCCCTGTCTCCTCCCTCTCCACCACCATTCCCCAGAGTCCCTCTCCAAACTCTCCTCAAGTGTAAGAAAGCTCTCGAGGAGTGCAAGACACAGGTACAGGTCAGGGACCAGCTCGGCTCCTCCTCTTCCAAGTTGACAACCTCAAATCTTCCCTCCGTCCCCTCATCCTCAGCAAACTCCGCCCTATAATTAACTCCTCTCCCACTTAACCCATTTCAGTTGCTCAGAGCTGTGGCTCTGTAGCTGTGTGTCACTCATTCTCTGTTACGACAATACTGCCGGTTCCTTGCTATTCAATTTTCAGTGATTTATAATTATATCAGACTAATATTCATTTATTATGCCATTATACAGATGCATAATATATATATAATTTTTGATCATTTTGCCTCAATTTTACCCACCACACCGAGTGAACGCACACACGCGGCCCGGCATTCGGCGCATGCGCAGTTTGTTCGCGTTACTGTTTTGTTGACGTCAAAAATTAAGGTCGGAGTGCAGCTGTGAGCAAGCTGCGCTCGCGGCTTTGTTCGCTGTGTTAGTGGTTACAAACTGGTGATGGAGGGAGGTGGAGGGTACGACGAGATGTACCAGGAGCGGCAGGAGGACGAGGTGGAGTTCCTGCAGGAGGTGTTCCCCGAGGGCTTTCAGGACATGAGAAAGACCGACCCTTGGGACGTGAGTTGCCCCTCTCATCAACACGAGTAACGAGAATTTGATCAGAGAACGACTGGGAGCGATCAGGGTAGCCAGCTTTGACTGGACTAGCTTTTGACCTAAGCATTCTTTTAGCGCTCATCATTGATGAATGTGACTGAACTACATATAATGCTGAATCAATTGTTTTTCATCATCCCTGATGACCATAGAATAATGTGACCGTGTGTGTGTGTGTGTGTGTGTGTGTGTGTGTGACCGTGTGTGTGTGTGTGTGTGTGTGTGTGTGTGTGTGTGTGTGTGTGTGTGTGTGTGTGCCATGATGCAAGACATTGCTGATCTGGTGAAACTGTAGTAGACTGCTGTAGTGTGTGGTAGAAGCACAGCACATGAGCTGAAAGGCTTCACTCTGCAGATGACATTGTCAGTATGCAGGCAGTGGACTGCCATGAATGTCCAATCATAGATACTATGTCCAACGGGTTAACTGTCCAATCACTTCAATACAACGATTGAACGTTTTTATTTGTACTGAATGTGCACAATAGAGTGTATGTACTGCTTGAGTTATGTCCAGCAGTCTCAACGATCTCAATGCACACTTCTTACAATACTACATACTGTACATCATGTCAGCTCAATACGAGTGTTCTGACATCACAGTAATGCCCTCCATTATCACTGTATATAGTTCTTTGCAATAGCTAATGTGAACCTAATGTCTGTTGTTGTGCTGCAGGTGAAGAGGCCTCCAGAGATAGGTCTACTGTTGGTGCCCCAGGTCAGCATGGGAGCTTCTTCCTCCATTAGACCAGTGGCCATCAGACTCCTCGTCAAATACCCTACCGACTACCCTGACAGGTAGGTCTGTGTGTTGGGGGCATTTTCTGTAACAGAGTCCCAAAGACAGTGTAGCGTGCAACCCAGCTGTCAATACCAAACTGTATAACTAAAAACATTTGCAAATCACACAGTAAAAGCTATACTAAAGTATCATGAATAGTACTTGACGCGATTTTATAATATCTGCTGCAACAGTATAGTTTTAGTTGTGCAGTATCTCTTATCAAAAGCAATGCTTAACACTTAACCATCCATTGACACAAAATGTGTCCAGAGCCTCCATAAGTCCATAAGAATTTATATGGGGTCATAATACTAGGCGCTAATACTTCATACATAAATGTCTGCTGATTTAAGGAGATACCCATGGCGTCCAAAGAGTTTTGAGTATCAGAAGAATACTTTGTGATTTTGTTGCGAACGTTTTTTCACAAATGTTTTTAGTTGTATATACAGTATCTCCCATCTCCCTCCCTCCTCTCTCTGTCAGTCCACCTCACCTGAAGCTGGACAACCCTCAGGGACTCACTGAGGAGGAGGTGAAGGAACTGACGAAAGAGATCCGCAGTCTGGCCAGAGAGAGAGTCGGGGAGGTCATGATGCTGGAGATTGCCCAACTCATTCAGGTACATATAATTATGGTACTTATTACACATCATAGAGAAGATTGCATTTTCTTTACTTTTCGAGCTTTGAAGGAAACAACAATGTGTGAGTGAACGAATGTAGGTGCTGAGTATTTGCTCTTGCAAAATCTTGTCCCAGTAAATTTATTAGTCTCAGGTTTGCCTTAGGCAGGTGCTCACTTTCACTCGCTTTGTAAGTCTACAAGAACGAATGCAACACATTATTGACACGAGTGCAAATTTTCAGCGTTTTATGCATGAAGTACACATTAAGATATTACGGATGCAAAGGTGCCGATATCACACCCGTAAATTTAGAAAAATAAACGACGCTGTGTTGCAGAAGATGTTCAGCTGTTACGTACGTGCGTTGTTTTCTTCAGGCATATCTGCACAGCCACAATCGTCCCCACCTCTCACTCCACGAGGAGATGGTGAGGAGAGAGAGGGAGAGGGAGAGGGAGGAGAGGAGAAGACAGCAGGAAGAGATTGAAGCCAGCAGACTCAAGGAGAAAGAGAGGGTACAATTGTAGCTTCACTGGGAAAGTATGGAGGGTGTTTGTCATTGAGCAGCAGAAACAGATCTTGCTCTTAGTTCCTCGGAACTCCGTCCTCTGCATGTCAGGCTGTAGAGAACACACTACCTCTCTGGTTTACCATGTGTCTGTCTGTCTGTCTGTCTGTCTGTCTGTAGCAAGAGCAGGAAGAAGAAGAGCTGAGAAAGAGAATGTCTCACCATTCGCTAGGTGGCAGTGACGAGTCTGACTCGGGAGACAACCTGCCTCCCCTTCTCTCCACCTCCGCCCCCTCCTCACACCCTCCCATCCTCCCCACACTCAACTTATCCACTGTTGCTCCAGTGTCCCGTTTGATGATGGGCGACCCGTCTGGTAATCTGTCCGGCCAGTTGCCCGATGGGGTGGAAGGAGGAAGGAGAGCGAGGTTGAAGAAACAGATTCACATGCAGAGAGGAAAGTGTCTTGGTGAGCTCCAAGTCTTACGTACTTGTACTTGTCCACATGTGTATATAAGAATGCTGGTAGATCATGATGGCCAAACTCGTATGCATTCTGGCATTGCTGAATGCACTGAGTCTATCAAAGCCATTGACTACCTATTGTAGTACATAGTGCACACCCTTTTGTTGAATTGCTTATAAAATACTCATATGGGGTCTTCCGTTCATTGCATATGTTTTGCAATGCAAAGTTGTGATGTACATACATGTATGTACCTTGTGTGCTTGTATGCGTAAACTGTTGTAATACTAGAGTGCAGGTTATATATAGCTGAATTACAAACTGACAGCTGTTGTATTGTATTATAATTATAGTCAGTGAAAGGAGTGTGTTTGTCTAAACCTCCTCTTCCTTGACAAAGACACACTATACTGCGTAATACCATGTGTTGATGGTTGTGTGTGTGTGTGTGTGTGTGCGTGTGTGTAGTGTCTGGCGTTCCTGTCATTGTTGGCTAGGGGAGTGAGCATTAGTGAATGGAGTCCCACACATTAGCTGCATCAGTGAGCCAAGCCAGCGCTGGTGGTGTAATGGTTAGCATTGTTGCCTTCCAAGCAATAGATCCGGGTTCGTTTCCGGCCAACGCAGTTTTTTTTGTTTTAAACCCTGGCTTGCCAAGGAGCATTCGTGCTGGGTTGGGTTCAATTCCCGGCCATTGCAGCTTTTCCTTCTTATTCCTTTTTATACAGGTGAAAGTTCAACTGGTGGTTATACTGTGTATGTTGGATTGGACCTAGAGTCAGGTAAGACAGCGATGCACTCATGTGTACATGGTTTCTGTCAATGATTTGTCTCCTCACTATGTAAGGTGACCTACTAGCTCAGCTATGAGTGGGAGCTGCCGTGCAGTAAGAAAGCAGACCAACGAAGACTGAGACAGGTGTGTATGTCTCAACAACTTGGTAGCGAGGTAGAAAGGCAAGGCAAGGCAAACAAGTCAACTACACCCAGGACAGCTCTTTCTTTTCAAAGAAAAGAAGAAGAGCTGGCCTGAGTGGGATTCGAACCCACACAGTTTTGCTGTTGAGATTTCCTCCTCTTCTTCCCTCTCTCTTCCTTCTTACTCTCTCCCTCTCCTTCTCTCCCTCCCCCTCTTACCTCCTATCTATGAAGGTGTCTAGTATGGAGACGGAGCTGGATGGATATATTGGCCGTGGTCTGCGTCACGGCAACCTAGTTCAGTACCTCTCAATGCACCATAACCTTAGTGATAACAAGATCATTGTTGAGGTGAGAGGGATGAGAGAGGGAGGAGTGAATGTTTTAAAGTAAAGTTCCAAAATTCAAGTTTTTATCTTACCAACCCAGTAATTGGTGAGTGAGTGAAGTGAGCTTACCTATTTTTTCTCGAATTTTTCTTTATAACCATCCGATAGGATATACTTTACCTACCGAATACAGGTACACTGAGTTTTCAAACTCTCTATTGCTCCCCAATTGCATTACATTGCGCTGCAGGTAGTGATGGAGTATGTTGGAGGAGGGAGTGTTAGCAACCTATTGAGGAACCCGGACGCTGGTCCTGTCACTGGGGAAGTGAGGAAATGAAATGCAGTAATCTTATTGCTGCCGTTTTCATACATTTGTGCGTGTGTAAGGCTCGGTTCACACTATGTCGCCCGTCGCGCCGTGCCACATTGCCGCACCGTGAATTTCTATCTTTGCGGCAGGACGCGCCACGGCGCGACAGGGCAATGCGCCATATTGTGAACCCAGCCTAAGTGTCCTTGAGATTCCTTGCACATGTGCTACATATGTACGTAAGCACTAATGTTTTGTAGGTTTTATTTCTCACATGTAGTATATCAGTGTTATTCAAAGTACTGTATTTACAAATTTTGAACACTACGACATATTCCTGTACTTTCCCTCTCTCATCAGACCCTCAGGCGGTACTGTCGTATGTTACTGGAGGCGGTGAGCTACCTCCACTCACAGGGAGTGGTCCACAACGACATCCGACCGTCTCTCGTCTTCCTCGACGCCGGGGGAACCCTCAAACTCGGTGGATTCGCTGTCATCAAGAGGTTAAAAGAGTACACATGCAGGATTTTGCTTCCCTGCCAATGAATTGCTTGCTTCCCTGAACTAACACTAGGAAGACCTCCCTTACATACCTTTACTGCACCAAAAACCCCTGATATTTAATCCCGGAGTGGTGAGAGAAGCGAGCCCACCTACATACGTCTGAGTTGCACTATTGTATGTTTGCATGTAGACGGCACCGTGTCATTCTAATTATGCGTAAAACTGCTGAAATTTCGCATTCGTGTTTGTGTTCGTTCCAGTATGGTTCCATTTCGTGTTTACCCTTCCCTGCCCTCCCTCCCTCCCTCCCTCCCTCCCTCCCTCCGTCCCTCCCTCCCTCCTTCTGTCCCTCAGAATGAGTGACTTGTACCGTCACATGAGACAGCAGTCCAGACTGGGATCCCTGGCCACACCCACCACCGACGAAGACCCGACTAGAGGGGCGTGGCCTACTGTAGCAAGAGGAAAGAAAGGAGACATCCTCAAACTGGTACAACGTGATGAAACAAATGTATGCGTGTATGCCATCATACTAGCCCTCATTACAGTGACGTTAGTTGGGGATATGCTAAATGATAGAACTAAACAATGGAGCACAGTGCAAGAATTAAGTTTCCGAGTTCTATTAGTGCTGCCACATCCCCACCAAATGTACATACATACTAATGTTGCCATAATGGATAAAAGCTAACCTGCTGAAGCTGAACCATAGTTTAATGTATCGTTCGGCGTATACATACGTACATATGTAAGTTCATGTCTAGTGCACATGCACAGGGGCTGCTAGTTCTCTGTCTGTGTCGTGGAAAACTCGACGTCTCCCCGAGCAACATCCCCGAAGACATCCCGGACACTCTCAGAGATTTCCTGCACAAGTGTCTCCACCCCAACGAGCTGCTTCGTCTCCCGGCCCACGAGCTCCTCTGTCATCCCTTCATCACCCCCTCCCCCTCCCCCCTCCACCCCAGACCTCTTCTTCCCTCCCACACCTCCCTCACCGTCCCCACCAACAAGATTGGTATACATCTTAGTTAGTACATTCCCACCTCTTCATAAGATTGGTCATGTTTTCCATTATGCTCCCATATACGTAAAACCTAATTTTGACACTAAAACGCATTTTACCACCCAAAGTTTCAGAACACGTATTCCTACGAATGCCTTGCATGTCAGTTTTTGTAAGCTTTTTTGTACCACAAAATTTAAAAGGAAACCTAGTTTTTGTCCTGGACCAAGTGTACATTATGTGAGTGTGTGTGTGTGTGTGTCTGGTTCCCAGACCCGATGTCGCGGCGGCGGAGCTCCATGCAGTTCCACAGGAGTGACTCGTTGGTGGGTTCTCCGGCCAAACCCTCCCTCCGCGGCTGCTCTCGGCTGGAGGCGGAGTTTGAAGAGATGGAGAGTGTCGGAAGTGGCGGCTTCGGTGATGTCGTGAAGGTATACCATTACAGCTATTAGTGATGTCTCAACAACTTGGTAGCGAGGTAGAAAGGCAAGGCAAGGCAAACAAGTCAACTAGTCCCAGGACAGCTATTTCTTTTCGAAGAAAAGAAGAAGAATTGCCCTGAGTGGGATTTGAACCCGCGACATTCTGCGGTCTAGGCGATCACATTATGATATGTACTTTGGATTCCACTGCCAACATATTTAGAGCAAATACTTCATTTCACACATGCACACATTATGGTGTAATAGCTATACATACATTGATGATGTGTAATTGGATTCCACAGACGAGCTACATACCTAGCATTGACTTACACTTTATATCACACCTGTCACCGTGAAGTATCTCGTTGCAGGTTCGACACCTGCTGGACGGGAGGGTGTACGCCATAAAGAAGATCCACTTGTCAGACGACCCCAGAATGAAGGACCGGATCACCCGAGAGGTGGAGCTTCTCTCTCAGATGAACCACGAGAACGTCGTCAGGTGAGGAGAGGAGCTCTATATATAGAGCCTATTACATCAGCCACATTTAGCAGTGGCGTGTTGCTATTTATAACCACAGTTTTTAAAGAGGCAAATACATGTGTGTATAAACCAGTATATAAAAGTCAAGCACTGATGGAGTTAAGAAATGCAAATAGAGATAATTTCACAAACTATATACACAAATGGCACCCTTTTCCTTTAATAAACGAGGTACTATGATCTATATAATGAGCTATGAGTGCGTAGTTTAGAGTTTGGGGCTTCAACATAGTGTATATAGTGTGAACCCCTTCACCCAAATGAAGGTACTACAATGCCTGGATGGAGACGTACAGAGCAGATGACTTTGGATTACCCAGTGGCAGTCTGCTGGAGGAGGCAGATGGAGAGGAAGTGGAAGAAGAAGAGAGCGAGCTCTCCATTTCAAAGGTCCACTAGAACTTACCTAACTAGTACGATGTGTAGCCGAGTTTTCTTAAATGTATGCTGACTTAACCCTAACTGGTGTACCCAGTTTAGATTCTTGATTCTTGCATATTGAGTGACTTGAAAGAGTGGGGGGAAAGATTTGTGATTAATTACGTGTCTCACACAGACCATTTTCAAGCACGTTTTGCCCGGCAATTGTTTGCTGTTTTACGAGATTTCTCCCCTTCTGGAGGTTTCTGAAAGTGTAGCGCTAAAAAATCGGTCTTATGTTTTCACTTGCCGTTGTGTTTCTGATGACCACAGAATGAAGGGTCCTACTCGGACGGTCAGGAGTCTAGCAGTGAGGCAAGTGGCTACCTCTCCTCCTCATCATCATCATCATCTGCAGAGGGTGATGACAGTCCTTTCATCACGTTTGAAGCCTCTTCCTCAGGAAATAGTGAGTCATTTACTCAGTTTTACGCAAAGATTTGTGAGGGATGAGGAGGATGGGTGAAGGGACGGAAAAAGAGAGTGCAGAAAGGAATAGGCAAGGCAAGACTATTCCACCCTCCGACTATAGTCAATGTATTAGGGAAGCTTGGTTTGTCATTTCGTTTACGTACGTCTCTGCAAAAAATGCAAAACCGTTAAAACCCTTGTCTGGAGGGTGGAAATGAAGAAAAAATGCAAGATTCATGGGTATACGTAGGTAAAGCAAGATAGTGTTGCTATTCCACCCTTCAGCTATAGTCAAATATTAGGGAAGCTCCGTTTGTCATTTTGTTTACGTACGTTCCCCACAAAAAAAATGCAAAACCGTTCAAACCCTTTTTGGGAAGGGGTGGGGGGTGAAAGAGAACAGTGAAGTAGAAGTGAGATGGTGTTGCTATTCCACCCTCCGACTATAGTCAAAGTATTAGGGAAGCTCCGTTTGTCATTTCGTTTACGTACGTCTCTGCAAAAAATGCAAAACCATTAAAACCCTTGTCTGGAGGGTGGAAATGAAGAAAAAATGCAAGATTCATGGGTATACGTAGGTAAAGCAAGATAGTGTTGCTATTCCACCCTTCAGCTATAGTCAAATATTAGGGAAGCTCCGTTTGTCATTTTGTTTACGTACGTCCCCACAAAAAAAATGCAAAACCGTTCAAACCCTTTTTGGGAAGGGGTGGGGGGTGAAAGAGAACAGTGAAGTAGAAGTGAGATGGTGTTGCTATTCCACCCTCCGACTATAGTCAATGTATTAGGGAAGCTTGGTTTGTCATTTCGTTTACGTACATCTCTGCAAAAAATGCAAAACCGTTAAAACCCTTGTCTGGAGGGTGGAAATGAAGAAAAAAATGCAAGATTCATGGGTATACGTAGGTAAGCAAGATAGTGTTGCTATTCCCACCCTTCAGCTATAAGTCAAATATTAGGGAAGCTCCGTTTGTCACTTCGTTTATGTACATCCCCACAAAAAAATGCAAAACCGTTCAAACCCTTTTTGGGAAGGGGTGGGGGGTGAAAGAGAACAGTGAAGTAGAAGTGAGATGGTGTTGCTATTCCACCCTCCGACTATAGTCAATGTATTAGGGAAGCTCCGTTTGTCATTTCGTTTACGTACGTCTCTGCAAAAAAATGCAAAACCATTAAAACCCTTGTCTGGAGGGTGGAAATGAAGAAAAAATGCAAGATTCATGGGGTATACGTAGGTAAAGCAAGATAGTGTTGCTATTCCACCCTTCAGCTATAGTCAAATATGAGGGAAGCTCCGTTTGTCATTTCGTTTACGTACGTCTCTGCAAAAAATGCAAAACCGTTCATGGTAGCGAAGGTGTGAAGGAAGAGGTTGCGATATGCAATCTTCTAGGGTTAATTAAGTGAAATTGAATGTTATTATTCCGCACTCCAACAGCAGTCAACTGATCAAAATCCATCCTGTAGCTAACGAGGTGGGAGGAGACAGAGCCACGACCCAAGCCACGCCCACCACATTGGAAGAAAACGGAGGAGTGTTTGTGGGGGAATTCTCTGACGACGGCGATGACATCATCGGAGATCTGGAGAATGAGGTCATGAAATCTGCCACCATCTTCCCGAGAACCAGGCAGTTAGTTTTCACTGCATTGGAGGGGGTAACCCAAATTGCATAACACTTTTCCCACAACTTCAATTCCTTTAATACATCAATAGGAGCTGTAGTTCTCTTTGTCTTTCTGACCTCCATCTTTTCTTGGCCCATTTCCCATCTCAACCATTTTTGAAAGTATCCATCTACCAGAATCTTCTCTACTATTCACCTCTCCCTCCCTCTCCTCCCTCCAGTCCAACAGCAGATTCCTCAGACACAGTGGTGTTTGTGGACAGCAGTGTGGCGTCCGGCTCTCGTCCAGTTCCCATGCCTCACTCCTCCTCCAACCACCGAGGAGGAGGAGGTGCTGGTGGTGAGGAGAAGAGAAGACGGAGCAGGTGTCAGACTGGACTTATTGAATACCTCTACATTCAGGTGGGCATCGTACCTTATGGCACAGTTAACATGCAAACGAGCTATCTAGTGTTGTGAATGCATGATTTTTCATCTCGCCAAATATGTGTAGGATTCAATCTTACTGGACTCAGGCACCCTTCAAATTAGAGGCAAATGTTTTTCCTTGGAATGCAGGCTTTCTTTATTTACATGTACACAGAATAACATTGGCAATCTCTCAAAAAATGCAGCATCCGAGGCCGAGGAAATGTAGGAAGTTTTTACGCATAATGTTTGAGTCCGGCTGTTGTACATGCAATTTGCCAAATGTGCGCATGTGGTGGTTATATGACTGGTTCAGTAGTCATGTGAGAGAGAGACTTGGGTCAGGTGAGTGTCATGTGACCACAGATGGAGTACTGTGAGAACCAGACTCTGCGACAGCTGATAGACTCCGGGGACCTGGTCTCCAGTCCAGACCACGTCTGGAGACTCTTCCGAGAGGTGGTGGAGGGTCTGGAACACATCCACTCCAAGGTCTGTCCCATTCCCATGTCACTCACATCATCACTGTCCCGTTCCCATGCTGCATGTGTGAGCATTAATGATTTTGTACTCCATTGACTGCAATAATCTTGCTCATGCATGTACATACGCATGATGTAATGCATGACAATAGAGGGTGTGGCATGAAAGTGTGCGACTCTATGAAATATGAAATGAAGTAGACTTGAGTTTTATAAGCATTATTCTTAACCCTGTATGTACTAAGAAGTTAAGCATCGTTTAAGAGTTTAACCCTGTGTGTACTGCAGGGTATGATCCACAGGGACCTAAAACCGGGCAACATCTTCCTGGACTCATACGGACACATCAAGATTGGAGATTTTGGACTAGCCACCTCCTACAAACAGATGGGGAAGGTACGTATAGAAAATAGTGACTATAGTACAAGTATGTACTGTTGCATTTCCCCTCTAGTAGTCTGTGGAGCATATGTGTGCATTAAAACACGCACCAAAATGTTATCATTCGGGAAAGAATTTTGAGACTCTAAAATTTTTTTACGTTTTGTGCATGAAACATAATAGTTATGTGTATGAATGCAAAGCAGTGCAATGTGTATCTGCTTCTTTCAGTCGGTTGTCTTGTCTTTTTGCTACCTCTGTGTCTATATAGTATGTTGGTGGGGGGCCAGCACAGTCGGTTATCTTGTCTTTTTGCTACGTCTGTGTCTATATAGCAGGGCAGTATGTTGGTGGGGGGCCAGCACAGTTCAATGGAGCAGCAGGCTGCAGCAGGAGACATGGCCACTGGAGTGGTGGGGACTACTCTCTACCTCGCTCCCGAGCTATGCCAGTCCACTGTTCTCAAATACACTCAGGTTCATACATGCTATGTGTACCTACATGTATGTCTCAACAACTTGGTAGCGAGGTAGGCAAGGCGAACAAGTCAACTACAGTACTACTACTTACTATGTACTATACTACTTACTACTTACTATGTACTACTTACTATGTACTACTTACTATACTACTTACTATGTACTACTTACTATGTACTACTTACTATACTACTTACTATGTACTACTTACTATGTACTACTTACTATGTACTACTTACTATACTACTTACTATGTACTACTTACTATGTACTACTTACTATACTACTTACTATGTACTACTTACAGGGAAGCTTTGAGGCAGAAAACGTTTGAGGCATGAGAGTCCTCCACAAAGTATATACACGTTTTCGTGATCTCTGTGCGAATTTTTTGGGTGTGGATAAAAAATTTGTACAATTAGACAATATGTGCATATTTTCTCCTCAAAAGCTTGCTGCTGTCCATCGTATAAAATGTAATTGATGAAGGAACATTAGACGACCATATAGGGCACCGTACACCCCTGGAAAGTTTTGATGACAAGCTTCGCACACACACCATCTCTCTCCCCTCTCCCTCCTTGCAGAAAGTGGACTTGTACAGTCTGGGGATCATTCTGTTTGAGATGTGTCATCCTCCGTGCAGCACGTCGATGGAGAGACACAAACTGCTGGCCGGTGTTCGGAGGAAGGAAATCCTATTTCCCCCCGGGTTCACCACTGAGGCTGGCAGGGAGAAACAGGTACGTAGCTCTACTACACCACCATGAGTTGTCAACCTAGCAAAATATTACAACAAAGGCTTATCATCAATTTTTTTTGCTTCAAACAGGCTATTGGAGAAAATTGTATTTGCCATGGTTGTCGGTGCATTTACAGATTTTGATTCAATTTTAGTAATTCCGACCACGACCCATTTTTACCCTAGCGTCACTATGAGTACAGTGATACTAAAGTATGGATCAGCGCGTTACATTACAAGAATTACAGATGTATGTATGAGGCTATGATAGTAAGTGTTAGTTTGGGCTGTGTGTGTGTGTGCAGGTGGAGGTGATCCGGTGGCTGTTGACGCACGACCATCACTCCAGACCCTCGGCCAAGGATCTGCTCCAGTCCCACTTCCTGCCACTCAAGATGGAGGACGAACAGTTGGAGGAAGTCCTCTCAAGAACCATGCAGGTCTCAACATCAGTGCTGGAAACACGATTCTTTTGTGGAGGGTTTAGTCTGCTAAATTTTACGAATGTAGCAATACGTGAGGGCTAGATTTACAATAGGGTCCAGTAAGATGTCCAACCCCCTTGAAGCTCATGTTTATTTCACTCATTGAGTCGTTTTCCATTCAGCCATTTGCTAGTACTATTCACGCTTTATGTTCCTCTCTTAATTTCTCTGCCTTCCTTTCCTCCCCTCCCTCTTCTCTGTCAGTCCACCAACTCCACTCGCTACCAACATCTGATTGACAAGCTGTTCTCGCCAGATGCTCCTCAACTGAGGCCGTGGTCCTTCTATCAGGAGCCTGCGGACAACAAGAGAGACAGACCCAAGAGAGTGAGAATCTGTGTGTTGAACCAAGTCCATGTTGTTCTGCAGACATATGCCCGCTTTGCTACTGTTTGCATGGAGCGCATGGTGTGCTCTTAGAGCTTAAACTGGGCACATGTTTGAAGCAGTTTATTCATATCTTCAACCCCCCCTCTCTCAGAACAAGTTCTCTCTGGTGTATTCTCTGCTGCAACAAATGGTAGTCTCCAAACTTGCAGCCATCTTTACCAGACATGGTAGGACAACTCTACACTCTATGGTTGAGGCCAACAAACACCACACACCCTTGAGCCATGCACTTTCAATGTATGATACATATAGGTCCATGCAACATGCAATAAGCAACACTTTTATTTCAGTTGCGTGGACCATCATACCATACATCAGTGTGGGCTGTGTACATAATGTCAGTCGCTGTGTATACACGTGTTGCAGGAGCATCTCGTGTGGAGCCTCCACTGCTCTGTCCCCGTTCCAGCCACCTCTACTCCAGTCCCCAGTCCATACCACAGTTCATAGAACGGAACGGAGCCGTGGTGACCCTCCCCAGTGACCATCGTCTCCCACTGGCCCACTATCTGCTGCACCAGCAAGACCTCACCTACTTAAAAAGGTAGGCTCTCTCTCTTTCTCCCATTATCCCTTGGGCTGGGTTCACAATATGTCACATTGCCCTGTCGATGCTGCACAGTGGGACATGGCAATGTGACATATTGTGAACCTTACCTTCTGTGTGTTTACATTGCGATTATGGTGTGCAAATAGTCCTCCATTAGTTCAGTATAATGATAGTGGCTAAACACACAGGAACTAAATAGCTATATAAATGTTTCTTTCATGTTGCCTCTACTTGCAATAGTTATTTACATGCTTATCTCTCTACATCTCATAATCGAGATTACCCTATGTTACCATCCCCTGTACTTCCACATCTCCTGAAATCCCTCCTGTTTCTTCCCTCCTTTCTCCATACTCCCTCCATATGTATCCCGCCCATCCACAGGTATACCATTGGTCCAGTGTACCATGAGAGCAAGGTGCTGGGGGCACACCCACGTGAGCAGTTTGAGGCTCAGTTTGACATTGTCACTCCGTCTCCTCCACACTCTGACAACATCAAGTCAGTCCATTTCACTAGTGAAAAGTGTATATACTTTGGTGGTGTCTTAAATATCCCCTGATTGCTAATGCATCACATCCTCTAAAGGAACTCACCACGGCAATTTCATATGTACACTGTAGCAGAAGGTGTGTTCAGACCCAGGATACATCTGGCTTATGATGCATAGCGGCGCGCGTGAAAAGTTTACTCTCTCTCACACTCTCTCTTTTAGTGCTCCCTCTTTCCCCTTTCTTCTCCCAATCTCTCCCAATTTCTCCCCGTCCCACCGCACCCACCCACCCACCCTAGACTGGTGCCAGATGCAGAGGTGATGTACGTGGTGTCGGAGATCCTGTCGGAAGTTCCACGACCCCAGCACTGGCAGTTTGCTGTTCTGGTGAACCACATGAAGCTGCTGGAGGCCATTCTACAGCACTGCTCCATTCCCAGAGAGAGATACAGTGACACTGCAGCCCTCCTCCACAGGACTGCTGTGAGAATGAATAACTCCAAGTGATTTTTTTCGCAGCACAATTTTCTGTTTTGCAGTGCATTTAATGAGCAATACATGTACAATGTGGTTGTGTATTACGGGCCCTTCTATGTGTAACTTGTCCTTATGTTACTGTATTATAGATGGGTGCTCTGAAGGTGAGTGAGCTGGAGAAGAAGCTAGTTGACAGTGGCCTCAATCTCTCCCCTCTTGCTGTGAGTTCACACTTCTGTGGTGTGCCTCCCTAATCCAGGCTCCCGTGATTTATATCTACATACGTACTACTGTACATGACAGGCCCAAAAATATCTATTTGCATGTATATACATAGAACACACATCACCAAAAGTGTATTTTGACTGTCGCACTTCTTGCAAGCAAAAGCTGCAGACCTCTTTTCACACCATAATTTTCTTACCTAACAAGAACTGTGTTAAGCCTGCCTGTGTGTGGCACAGATAATGCAGTAGGTGGAAAGGGGTGGTGTAAGGGCATAGTCTGTTCATATCACCCCATGCACTCCTACTGGTCCCTTGCTGTGAATGTTCTTGAGTCCTGCTCTCTCATTGGTTGGTCTTTCACTCTACCGCTTAGTGGTCAGTGGAAATATAGCCTAAAATGGTAATGTTTTGACAGTGCCCTCCACATAAATAGGTGAGGCAGCCTTCTCTCTCAGTTCTTGAGGCTTGTGCATTTGCTCTGGCTTGTGCTTGATAGCTATGGCTGAGGGTTCTTCGTCTTCTGAAAAAGCGCTAGAAAAACTGAATGAAGAGTTGACTTGTCCAATATGTCTGGACCAGTACACAGACCCAAAACTCCTCCACTGCTTCCATGTCTTCTGTGAGAAGTGCCTGAAGCCAGTGGCACGCCAGACCCCACAGGGACAGGTGGTGGAGTGCCCCAACTGTCGCCACCTCACCTCCCTGCCCCAGGAAGGAGTCTCTGGCCTGCAGGGAGCCTTCCTCATCCACCACCTCTTCGACATCCAAGACATCCTCAAGAAAGTCAGCACCCCCGCTGGTACCAAGTGCACAAAATGCAAAAAACGAGACCCAACTTGCTATTGTCGGTCCTGTGGGTTCCTCTGCGATGCCTGCAAGAAACCACATCTAGAATGGGATGAATTTTCCTCTCACGAGCTAGTCAGCCTGGACCAGCTAACAGCAGACGCAACTAATCTTGTGCCTCCAGTCCAGAAGACTCTGAACTGCTCCAAACACCCAACCAAAGAGCTAGACATCTACTGTGAGACTTGTAAAGAGGTAATCTGCCAGCACTGTGTCTTGAAAATCCATCGCGACCACCAGTACGATCTGGCAACCGACGCATTCCCACAACAGAAGAAGGTGCTGGTTTCCTCAGTTGAGCCAGTAGAGCAGCAGCTAGCCTCGGTCAACAAGGCTCTGGAGGACCTCAAGTCTCTGTCTGGGGAAATCACCAGCCAACGCCAGGCCTTGGAGACCAAGATCAGGGCAGAGATTCGCCTCGGCCACCAAGCTCTCGAGGCAAGAGAAGAAGTCCTCGTCTCACAGCTGGACCAGATGACTCGGGAGAAGCTGAAGAATGTAGCTGCCCAGCAAGACCAGTTGGAACTGGTTGGCACTCGGTTGAAGAGCTGCTGTGGGTTCTTGCAGGAGAGCCTGAGAACTGGCAGTCAGGTAGAAATCCTAGCCATGGCCAAACCTTTTGTGCAGCAGGTCCAAGACGTGACATCTTCCCTCAAGCCAGAGTCCTTGGAACCAGAGGAACAAGCTGACTTGGAATTCAACTGTAGTCAGAATGAACTACTTCAGATGTGCCAGCAATACGGACAAGTCATTGCCAATCCTGTAGCCAAGTGTAGTGCTGAAGGTGATGGACTCAAGTTAGCAGTGGTAGGAGAGAGAACCACAGCTACAGTGGAGGTGGTGGACCAGGAGGGGAGGAAGTACAGTCGTCCAGTGAAGGTGAGCTGTGAACTGGTGTCCAGTGATGGGTCCAGGCAAGTGAGAGGAGAGGCAAAGAAAGTGAGAGACGGGGAGTACGAGATCAGCTACCTCCCCCAGCACAGAGGACCACACTACCTCCACATCAGAGTAGGAGACAAACACATCTCAGGAAGTCCATTCCCTCTCTCTGTCATCACCACCACACCCACCAATATCATCACTGGTGTCAAAGGTCCTTGGGGTTTAGCTCTCGACAATAAGGGACAGTTAGTAGTAGTTGAAATGATGGACACTGTGTAACAATATTCAGTGGCTCTGGAGAGAAAGTCAGATCATTTGGCAGCCTAGGCTCTGGTCCAGGTCAGCTGAATAGCCCATGTGGTGTAGCTCTTTCTGCAACTGGAGATATTCTGGTGGCCGACCAAGCAATCATCGAATTCAGGTCTTCTCTCCTGATGGAAAGTCAGTGAAATGTATTGGCACCAAAGGCAGTGGACCTCTGCAGTTTACCTAGCCCTGTAGGTATTGCTGTGCACCCTCAATCCAAGAAGATATATGTTACAGATGCCGGTAATCACCGAGTCCAGATCCTCAATGAAGACCTGACATTTTACAAGACATTTGGCTCCAGAGGCTCAGGCAATGGGCAGTTCAATAATCCACTTGGAGTTAGTTTTGACAGCACTGGGAATGTATACATTGCTGATACTTTAACCACAGAGTACAAGTGTTCACAGCAGATGGAGAGTACATTCGACAGTTTGAGAAGAGAGGAAGCGAAAAGAACGGAATAGCCATGGACTCAAACAACATAGTCTATGTTAGTGACTCTGCTAACAATATCTCAGTCTTCACTAAAGAGGGACACTTTCTGACATCATTTGGCACGCAAGGAAATGGACCGGGACAGTTTAACCGTCCA
>CASHTH010003967.1:0-28694 GCA_030341885.1 Geodia barretti | reverse complement strand
TGAACCCGTCAACCCTGACCTGAAACAAGCCTGCCATTGGCATACATGCCGTTCGGCGTCCGGGAGGTGGAACAGGGGAGGCGCTCATATCGTTGTGGCAGAACTTACCTAGGCCTGTAGGTATTCAGGGAGCGGGTTCTTTATGACGGTCCGGTTTGCGGAGGAGCTGAGTCGGGATGTACCTCCAACTCCCGACATGCGATGAAGTCGAAGGGCGGACGGGATCGCACGACGTTATCTACCGCCACTCTACACCACCAAACGGGGGCAGTGCCCGTAGCGTTGTGGACGGTCTGCCCGGATGGGATGACGGGGGTAGAGCCTGCTTGACGTGACGCGGACCATAGCCGTGCCCCTCTGACGGAAGGTCTCCTCCAGGTGTGCCAGGGCCGAAGGGTCTGTGTAGAGGGTCTCGCCAAGAAGCTGGGCTATGGCCTCGCGAGTGAGGTCGTCATCGGTGGGGCCGAGGCCGCCGGTGGTCAGAATGAGGTCGGAGCGCTGCTGCGCGTGCCGGAAGGCTATCCACCAGCAGTGCCACCAGGTGTCTCTTGGCGGCGGCGATAGCTGATTCCCGCAGCTCGGGTTCCCATAGCCGGAAGTTGGGCCGCCAGGTATGCTGAGTTGGTGTCCACCAGCTCCCCCATGAGAAGCTCGGTGCCCAATGGCAATGATATCCGCTTTCACGGCCGGCCTCAGCCTCCCTGGGCGGTGGTATCGGAAAGTGGAAGTTGGGCAACTACGGCCTGAATTCTGTCGAACCAGTCGGCGTTGACGGAGAAAATATCCTGGATGATTTCCTCCCGTTCTGTCTGGCCGTAGTAGGGAGCCGTCTCCGACGGCGTCCCCAAGAGAAGGATGGTTGTTGGATATGAATCCTCACGCCTATTGGCTATGACCTCAATGGGAGAAGCAAGCAGCGTGATGGGAGGGGGGCGCTCAAGGCCGTACTCTGCAAGGGGTCGACGGAGGGTTCGTTATGCCGCCAGGACTGAGGGGGGGGGGGAGGGAGCTACAGGGAGTGCAGGAGCTCATCGGCCAGCTCCTGGTCGATGGAGTCTCTCCTCAGCTGTTTAGAGGCTCTAGCGCTCTTCGCCAATAGGCTGACAGTTCGTACCGCCTTCCGTCCCGGCGTCCAAGCTTGCCACGTCCTGGAGCGTGGAGTGTGTTGAATTTGTCAGCTGAACACACCCATCGGGTGTAGCGAGCGTGCTTCATATAATCAAGATCGCACGGCGTGTGACGTGCCTCTCCACGACTCTTACAATAGTGTAGGCACTTGCGGGGCATCCCTCCACGCTGTGCGTATAGAATGACCAACGCCATGATCCGGCAGTAGGAATTCGCATACGCCAACGGTAATGGTGCGGCCGTCCTTCAGGTCTATGTCTATCCTGGAAGACGGAGAGGCCAGGCCGTACTGCTCAAGGTCGGTGGGTTGGGCGTCCACCAACATCTGCTGCCTTGTGGTTCGTGGGCGTGCCGAACTGCAGCGAGAAGTAGTAACGCGTCCTCCGCCACGGCTCGCAGGCCACGCAGGCCGTCCAGGGGAGTCAATTCGCGCCCGCAGCGGTTGCTCGCTATCTCCAGAGGGGAAAAGTGCAGCCTGCTCGTCCACGCCTCGCGTGATGGAAGGAAATGGCTGCGCGTCATCTCGTTAATGTCGCACGATGTAGACCTGCAGGGCGGTTCATCCGGTTACAGAGCTCGGCTGCTGCCCGACCTGTACGAACAGGACGTCAGCACGCCACCATTACAAGTTTAAAATGTATAAACGCCGGCGCAATTACCACAAAAAGAAACTAACACGCTGTCCTTAGATGACAAACCTTAAACTCCATGGGCAATGACCAGAATTACATGGATTGGCGTGTAAAACGTCTCACGGTGTCAGCTCATCGCCTTCGCCACCAGGAAATGCCTGCCAGCAGTACAATGCCGGCGGGCAACAGGAACCAGCTGGAGTATCGAATGAAGTCGAACTCCCTTTGGATCTATGACAAGTTGGCGGAAGGCTATGGGCTTCGATCTTATGGATATGAGGTCGTACTTCTCGGCCAGCCAGCCCACCGAGTTCAGGAACAGGTCGCTGTTGCTAAGGGCAAAGTAGAACTGGTTGGATGCGAAATCCGAGTCCCCGAAGACTATTATGGAAGTCCGCTTTATCTCCTCTCCCAGCTCCGGCCGAACAGGCGCTTCCCCAATGGGAGCGAGGGCCTCTATGAACGCACTAGCAACTAGGGCAATGAATGCGGGCCGGTGGGATGGTCGCACCCTCCACGAGGCGCAGCTGAGGCGATTCCGGGTCCGTGGTGACGCAGCTGAACAAGGAGACAATGAGGCCAGGGGAGTGAGGGTGATGTTCAGCTCGTCCGGGTTGGGAGGCAGGTTCCTGGTGAGGCGCCCTCTCTATAACGTCCAGTATGCCCGTGGCGTGGGTGAAGAAGGTGTCGCGTCGCAGGCGTCTTGGTATGTGGTCGCTTTCTTGGTATTTAGTCAGCAGCGAGTCCGTCTTATTGGGCTTACTGGGTCGTGCGTTGTTACGGGAACTGCGTCGACACTGTCTCCACTATCGTGCCAGTGTTGTAGGTGCAGTTCACGCCCCAGTTGTTCAGGATCTTGTTCAGCTGCGGGTTGACGGCGTCGTCGAGGAGGAACATGGCCCTTCCGCCGTCTCTCAGGTACGCCCTTACCCACTATCTTTGTCCCGCTCGCGCACAGGAAGCTGGTGCCGGCTTGGCCGCCTTTTCGTGCTGACTATCAGGACTGGCGGAGTCGCTGGCGGGTATGCTCCCACGCTCTGCGCTTCCGTGTTGAGAGTCGCGACAGCGTAGTTGTCCCTGCGCCAGCAGACCGCTGCGGCGTCGAAGCCGTCAAGCCGCCGCGTGTCCTCTTCGATGTCGGCGCGGAGTTCCGCTCAGTTGTGCTGCACGGGTGTAAAGTACACCACCTTCTGCTGCTCACCGTGAGGATGAGGATTGAGTGATGGCGTCTTTACGCCTCAGGTCCTGCTCAGACAGCACGAACTCCTCACTTGAGCAGAAGAAGAAGGCGTCAGGAGGCTAGTCTGGGTATTGAAGCGCGGACTGCCTCGGCCTCAAAGACGATGGTGGGCGGTACCTCGCTGATGGCCGTGCAGTTTGCCCCTGCGCCGCGCCTTGGCCGGCGTCAGGTCCGGGTCTATGAATTCGTAGTTGAAGTCCCTGCTGCGTCGGCTGAACTCGTACAGGTAGTCTTCGGCCTGGCGTCTGATACGCACCTGCCGGGCGTCGTCCGGGGTGGTGTAGACCCGGGCATTCACCCTCTGGTTCATCTCGTCCAGTATTCTTCTCGGTCTGGGGCGCCAGGGTGAACTGGCGGGTGGCCGTCAAGTCAATCCGGGGGTTGGGAATGATATAATCCAGCACGCAAGGAGATAATGAACGCAGCCACCATCACTATTGGTATTGACCGGTACCCCCCCGCCTGCTCGCCGTGAATAGCGTCTCTCACAGTCCGCAGGTGGTTTAACAACTGGTATGGCCCAAACACACAAGTGCGACCGACTATAAGAGACAAGGCCGGAGCGTGTCTAGATCAGGTCACAGTAACCACGACCAGACCCAACCACCAGCAACACCACTCCCGCCGCACGAGGAGAGGTGTGAGCGCTGCGGCGAACATGGTCGTGCTAATGCTAGCCTGGGTGTGAGACGCGCCTTCAGCCCTTCGGTAAGGCTTGCCCGCGGCTGCTCTTCGCTTGTGCGCTGCTGTCCCCTTCTGCGACCCCCCTGCATACTACCTCCACCTCCGGGATTCCAGGGAGCGAACGGTTAAGAACAGCAGGAAGGCGGTGAAGATGAGGTAGAAGACCAGGTCGTGGGTATCTATCACGCCCTCTTGATGAAAATCCTGGAGTGATTGGTCGAGATACTGTCGGAGCACGCACGATTCGTAAAGATGCCGCTGACGTAGGAGGAGGCCAGGTCGATCACCGACAGGATGAGGAGGATGCCCATGGCCACCACGGCGGACAGTATCTGGTTTGCGGAGAGTGAGGAGGCGAACAATCCCACTGACAGCGTGTGCCATTCCAAAGAGAACAAGGCCGAGGTAGCCGCTCAGGATGGGGCCGGTGTCCGGCGTCCGGAACAGAACAGGAGGAAGACCAGGTAAACGGTTGGTATCAGCATGGACACCAGGCTTGCCCAGGGCGGCCAGGAACTTGCCCAGGACTATTTCGTAGTCGCGGATTGGCGGTCATCAGCAGCTCCAAAGTGCCCAGCTTCTGCTACTTCGCTCCGCATCAGACGCGCATGTGATGACCCGGGGACAGTCAGGCGAATATCAGGGTTGCTTGGTAATCAGTGTATCGGACGCGTGCGCCTCCGCAGGCGATACGCTGATGCTGGTCACGAAGTAATAGGAGGCCAGACCGGCGTAGACGGCCATGATTATGTAGGCCATTGGGGACGCAAAGTAGGTCTTGGTCTCTTTCAAGGCTATTGTGAGGGTGTTCTTCATTCTAGTTTGACTCCGAGTCTGTAAGGCGCAGGAAGATCTCCTCCAGGCTCATCTGTATGGGCTGCAATCTCAGCAACCCCCATCCCTGACTGATTACCAGGCCGGCGATCTCCTCCCCGACTTCTGCGCCGGCGTTGGACTCAATATGGTAGCTTGCCACATCCCCTTCACCGGTCCGCGTCACCTCCCGCACCCCCGAGACGTTGCGCAGGGTCGTCATAACCTGGGCGACGGGCCCGCGAATGTCCACTTCAATGCGCTCCGCTCCCCTGAGGCGCTCGGACAGGTTATCCGGCCTGTCGAGGCGCCACACCTGTACTTCGGGTGGATGATATCACCAGTCGCGACCATGCTGGACTCCGCAGATGTGGGTGCTGAGAATGACGGTGTGTTCGCCCCCGAAACCCTTGATGAGGCTGCGGGTCTCCACCACCTGTATGGGGTCGATGCCGATGGTAGGTTCGTCCATTATGAGCACGTCCGGCTCGTGGAGAATGGACTGGGCTATGCCTACGCGCTGGCGGAATCCCTTGGACAGCTTGCCTATGAGGGAGGACTGGTACTCGCCCAGCCGTGTAATCTCTATGACCTCTGCGATGCGCCGCCGCCGCCAACCCTTGTCCATGCCTCGTAGTCTATCCCATGACGTCACAGTGTATGGGTTAGTCTCCACCGTCATCTCGGTGTACAGAGGCACCGTTTCCGGGAGGTATCCGATGCGCTTGCGGGCGTCCAGTGAGTCGCCCACAACGTCGAAGCCGGCCACCTTGGCAGTCCCGGAGGTGGGCGGTATGAAGCCGGTGAGGATGCGCATGGTGGTGGTCTTGCCGGCGGCGTTGGGCCCCAGTAGACCCAGGATCTCGCCCTTGTTTACTGTGAAGCTGATGCCTTCAATGGCGGGAAAGTCGCCGTAGTACTTGGTGAGGTTGTTCACCTCAATCATTGTAGATTCTGTTGTGCCTTGCATTGCTGCTTTCTTGGGGGCTCTAGGCCCCGGCTGAAACGTATTGGTGAATTATACGCGTTATCCACACCTATGAGCAATACGGAGATTCGGATTCGGCGGCGAGTATAGTGTATAGCCTGGATGCAAAGAAAATGTGAAGGGATGATTCTGTGGGCTTCAGAACAAACCAGTGAGCGCTTCTTGCGGGCTGACACCTGGGATTGGAGACCGCTCGTAGTCCCTGACGTTCCTCGTCACAATGGTCCTAGCGCCGCAGGCGCGGGCGGCTGGCCACCTGCATCGCGTCTTCAAAATCCGGCATAGGCAATCCGGCCGCGTAACGAACGGCTTCTGTGTCAGTCGCGGCCACTGCCACAAAGCGGGTTAGCTCCATAATGAAGTAGCGAGCGCTCACCCCACCTCTCGAGGGCGCTATTAAGTAGTACAGGTTCGATACGGAGTGCCAGGCGATGCATGCGCTCTCGGCCCCATGCTCGACCCGGTCCAGGATTTGCGAGGCCGGACCTGAATAGGGGTGTCTGTCCAGAGCGACGTCAATAAGGACATCGGTGTCCAGAAGTATCATTGGAGGTATTTCTTGGCCAGTGCGTCGTACCGCGGATTGTCGCGCTCCGCCGGCTGAAACCGGCCGCGCCACCGCGAGGCGAAGGAGGGAACATGCTCGTCCGTCATTTCCCTGAGAGATTGCTCTATGAGCGAAGAGAGTGAAACGCCGCGAGAGCGGGCGTACCGTTTGACTTCCGGGATCAGATCGGCCTCCACGGTTATAGTGAGCTTCTGTTTCATGACAACTCTTTCAGATTGCTGAGACGTATACTAATACTATCTGTGCGTATACGTGTGCGTCAATGTGCCTTCAGGGTATCCGACCTCCACCTCTATTTGGCGAAGCTGGGGAGTGGACGTGGGAAGGGGCGGCTCAAAGTGAAGCTCCAACGCCTCACGCAGATTGGCAAGCGCATCATCGGCTGTTTCACCCTGACTGGCAACGTCAACTTCCAGCGCTTGGGCTACGTACCAGTCACCTCCCTTATATACATATACACTCGCCGTCGAGTCAATTGAATATTCAGCGCTCATTCATCTCGTCCCGCGTGAATTTGTGCCCACCTGTGGCTATCTCGCCGCGTAATGCCTGGATGGTTTCCAAAGCGGTGTCTGCTTGCCTGCTGCGCCCAACATAGTCCGAGAGCCACCGCCGAAACTGAGCGTTCAGGGTCGTTCCCTCTTCAGCGGCGCGCCAGCGCGCTGCCTCAATCAGGCTCTCGTCCGCGCTTAAGGTTATGTTCTTCATAGCGTCATCTCATTGGGGTCGTAACACGGATATAGTGTAACTTGGAATCCCGAAAGGTGAAAGCGCACGGCGCTCTTGTCCTTCAGGCGGAAGCCTGCACCAGGCGTTCTATTGCGCCGGTGTCTACAGAGGCGCGAGCCAAGTCCAGGTCGTACATACGCTGGAGGTCAGCCAGAACTCTGGGGTCATCCCCAACGCCTTGCCGATACGCAGGGCCGTGTCCGCCGTGATGGACCTCCGGCAGTGAACGATGTCGTTGATGCGTATTGGGGGCACGCCGATAGCCTTGGCCAAGCGATGTACCGACTGATACCAAGCTCCTCCAGGATCTCGGCCAGATGCTCCCCAGGGTGGATGGGCACAGGCGCAACATTGGCGTTCTCTGCAAAGTGGTTATTAGTACCTGGAGGACGACTTGGGGGCGGCTTATGGTATGACTCTACTCTCGCCGTGAAGAGTCCGGGAACAGTCGCAATCTGTGGGAATCGCGATAGGGTCGAGGGCAGCGCATCAAGCCGTGTCAAGGCTTGCAGAGGAGAGCGAAGGTCTGTCCCGTTGGAGTTTGCTAGAATGTGCGAGATCCCGATTCCCGAGCTAGTTCGAGGGACAGTCCATAAGGTCCGAAGGATTGAAAACCGAGCGCGTGCTATTTGAACATAGTCGCATTGTTTCGACAGTGCTAGGCGTTCTCGAATGCTAAGCAAGAGTTTAGGTGGCATAGAGGCTTAGAAGTTGACATGCCGAAACTGCTCGTGCGTCGAGCTCTCCGAAGTTAAACAAGAGGCGGGGCCCCGGTGTTATGCTCAAGGCGTCCCGCCTAGCATGGCCAAAGTTGGCCGGAGTCGTAATGCTCGAAAGGTGTTGAAGTTCTTCCAGTGGAACTGAATCCATTACATCGCGGTTGCTGTTGGAGGGGTGTGTCCGCGGATAGATGCAGGAACCAGAGGGAGAGACCGCGACTGTTGTGGACGAATAAAGAACGGAGTAAATCGTAGTAGGCTGGCACCCCGTTGCATGCGAATCGGGTCACGAACACCGAGCACAGGGCTTGCCGCCCCATCCGTCGCGGATTGAATGAAGTGCCCTAATATCGGAGTCCGTCCACCCAGAGGAGAGGGACTGCATGTACTATTTTGGCCTCATCGCAAGGACCGTTTTTAATATATCCGCCGCGAAGGTCATAATGACCTCCTGCTGTCGGTAATTTCGGCAAAGAATACGTGATACGAGCTCGAGGATACCACTTGGTCCGATAACGTCTGGTCCAAAAGGGAAAACGAACGACCAGCCGCGGGCTGACGGTGAGCGATGTCCGCTATGATTGCGTCCCCGCACGTATTAGAAGGCACTGGTGCTTGTGGTACAACAATTTTTCACCATCGACTTGGGATCCCCGTCATCACGGGGCTCTACGTAGGTGGCCGTGTGTGATCAGGCTTTGATGTCCACAAAGCTGAGAACTTACAATCAAACGAAGGGGTTTGCGATGCGGTTCTGGTTGTCTGTTTAGTCATGTCTGGCGGCTGACTTCTTCCTCAAAGCATGATCAGAGCGCGTGCCAGAGAGGACACTCGTTATCGTCTAGGAACGTACCACCCGGCACAAGCGTCGATGAGATCAGCCTGAATTCATCGCGGAAGGTATTGGTACCCATCTATCGAAGTAAAGTCGATGAAGGCCTGGGTAGGTGCGCAGACGGTGAGCTGGCCGTATGTGGCTGCTCGATAGTGGTGCGAGAGGGTCGCTAGTGGGCCATACGAACATGCCTTTCTCACTCGTCGAGAAGTATAGCCGTGCACGCCGATATGCTCTACTCCTCAGCAAGTCGGCACCGCCAGACTTCGGCGTTTAAGCCATCCCCACTGCTGAGGAAAGCAACGAGAGCGTTTTGCTACGCAGAGCTTACAGATATCCAGAGACCCATTCCAGTTTATCATGGGAGAGGAGGCCAGGCACCTGGGCCGCTCTCTCCGCCTACAATGACCCATGAGATTCCTCAAGATCTTGTGTCTCGACAGGGGACCTAGGAAGTGGTTCTATGAAAGGGAAACGACGTCGTGCTGGTGCTCTTGATGGTGCTGATCCTGGCGGAATGTGCCTGGTGTCCTCTACAGATACGCCGCACCAGATATGCTGCGGAGCAGGGTCTGACCCGTATCTATTGCTCAAGTAGTCCCTCATAAGAGGGCTGCGCTTCGTGAGTACTTGGATCGTGTGCCAGTCAGCCAATTCCATGGTATCGAACACGCTATCGATGAATTCTCCTGGTATGTCTTTATGGAACAGGTCGCTCATTGAATTTACGAATATCATTCGCGACCGTTTCCACGTAAGAGGTTGGGATATTCGCTCAGGGCGAAGGGTAAGGTCAAACCCTCTTCAAAGAGGATGTCCAGCAGTGCCTCGGAATCGCTCGGCAAAGCGTTCAGCATAGCAATGGTCACATCCACGCGTGACCTTGGTGCAGCCAGTCACAGGATTCCAGGTTGCGTCAGTCCATTCAATTGCAGATTTGTAAGCCATAGCATGCACTTCCTGCTGTGCCGAAGTATATCACTCTATGGGAATAGCACAAACGCCTCTTGTGAGGCATAGCGAGAGGAGCCCGGAGCTGTGATCAGAGTAGGCGTAAGGGCTGGATGAAGCCAGCTGAGCTGTTATGCCGGTGGAGGCTACTACTGGTCAGCCCGGATGGTACTCTTGCGCTGATCTGGTCGGCTTCTACAGTACTGCGCTACTCGTTGCCTGGTCCAGGACAGGCCAAGCAGGTTCCCGAAGACGTGCTCGTTGTGCTCGCCCAGGCAGTTGGCGGGGATGCGGATGCTCAGAGGCGTCTCGGAGATTCCACACCACGCCGGGGTAGCGGTGCGTCCGCGTTGAGGGTGAGGTGACCTACGTGGAAGAAACCCCGTTTCAGTTTAAGTGCGGGTACGTGCGTAGACATCGCCGTGTGGTCCGGTGACACGGCACCGACCGGGACCCTGACCGACTGCAGCAGGCGCATGATCTCGTAGTGGTCGTGCGCTGCACGGTCCACTGCCAACCAGATCGTCCAGCGCGTCCTGGTTGGCGTGGCGGTCGAGGGACGTGGCGAAGCGCGGGTCTTCCGTCCAGGGCGGGATTGCCGATGGCCTGGCAGAACCGCTCCCACTCCTCGTCGTTGGTGACGGCGATGATCACCCAGGAGTCGTCGCCCTTCGCACGGTAGCAGCCGTGGGGCGCGGCGGACTCGTGCCTGTTGCCGCGGGTGCCCTGGACGCGGCCGTTCATCGTATAGTCCAGGTATACCTCTCCCAGGTGGCCCATGTAGGCCTCGCACTGACCGAAGTCGATGAACTGGCCCTTGCCCGTGCGGTTGCGATAGAAGATGGCGGCCATTGCGGCGAAGGGCGCGGTGGAAGAGGCGACGGCGTCGGAGTGGACGGTGCCCTGAAGCCCCGTGGGGTCCTCGCCCAGGTAGCCTCGCAGCGTGGCGTGGCCGGAGATGGGATCGGCAGTGCTGCCCAGCCCCTTGTATTGGGAGTAGGTCCCGTAGTTGCCAAAGAGGGGCATGGAGATCACGATGATGTCCTCCTTGACCTCCTTCAGGTCCTCGTAGCCCAGGCCAAGCCTGGCGAAGACCCCGGTAGCGTAGTTATCGATGACCACGTCGCTGATGGAGGCAAGTCGCTTGAAGAGGTCCTTGCCCTGTGGGTCGCGCAGGTTCAGAGTTATGCCCAGCTTGTTGCGATTGATGCCGTTGTAGAGAGCGACGCGGTTCCAGGGCTGGGTGCCCGGCGTCCTCGGCACACCGTCGGGGTAAGCCCACATGACCGGCGGCGTGCCGTCCGGGCGGGTGTCCGGCGGGTTGAGCTGGCCGCGGCTGCCGAAGCGCTGTATGCTGTCGACTTTGATGACCTCTGCGCCAAGGTCTCCCAGCAGGGTGCAGGTGTACGGCCCGGCCCAAACGTCCGTAGCGTCGAGGATTCGGATTCCCTCCAAAGGCAGCTTTGTCATGTCCGGTCCCTCCTTGGTGGTGAGGTCTCCTAGATAACCCCGGTCTGGCGGTACTTGACCAGGTCCTCTTTTGTGCGACCCAGGCGGTCGCAGTATATCTCCACGTTGTGCTGGCCCCAGCAGGGGAGGAGGACGGCGTATGTCCCACGGCGTCTCTCTCATCTGGAAGGGAGCGCCTCCGTACCTGACGGGGCCGGTCTCCGGGTGGTCCACCTCGACGAAGTAGCCCCGGCTGGCGAAGTGCTCGCTCTCCACCACCTCGCCGACGTCCAGCACCGGCGCGGCGAAGACCCCTTCGGCCTGGGCGGCCTCGGCGATCTGGTACTTGCTCCGGTCAAGCAGCCAGGGGAGGATAATCGCGTCCAGGTCGTCCCTGTGCACCCGCGGTCGCCGGGCGTAGCGAAGCGAGGGTCTTCCATGAGCTCAGGCATATCGAGAAGCCTCACCACCCGGTTCCACTGACGCGGCTGGACGAAGTTGGCAGGGAACTGGACGTACCCGTCCTGGCAGAACTGGAACCCCGCGGCCGGGTTGTCGCCGCGAGTTGCGACCTCCTTGGTGTACTCGGTGAAGAGCAGCCTGCCGTCGACCGCGCCCAACAGGGTCTCCTGCATGGAGACGTCCACATGCTGGCCGATGCCGTGGAGGGCTGCTCCCATCAGCGCGCCCATGCCGGAAGTCGCGGCCTGGGTGCCCGCCAGGTACTGGGCCGCGTTCCCTCCCAGGGGGTGAGGCTCCCGTCCCATCTGGCCCGTGATGCTCATCCGGCTGCCCATCGCCCACGCGGTCAACTCCGTGAAGACGAAGTCCTTGTACGGACCGGTCTGCCCAAACGGGGTGACGGAGACCATCACAAGTCGTGGGTTTATGGCCTCCAGTGTCCTCGTAGGAGAGCCCAGGGCGGCCATTGTCCCGGGCGGGAAGCTCTCAACCACCGCATCGGCGTCTCTGACAAGCTCTTTGAACAGGTCCGCGCCCGTAGCGGTCTCCAGGTTGAGGGTGATGCCCAGCTTGTTGGTGTTCAGGTGCATGAAGAGGCCGCTCCGCTCAGGGTGAGGCTCGTCGTTGAGGAAGGGGCCTGCGCGCCGTGACGGATCGCCCTCAGGAGGCTCTATCTTGATGACCTCGGCCCCGTAGTCGGCGAAGAGCTTGGTGCAGTAGGGGCCGGAGATGTTCTGACTCAGATCCAGGACCTTGATTCCCGTCAGCGCTTGGTCCGCCATAGTGCACCTCCAGACAAAATCGGCTGATTGTGGAGGGTATCTTCTACCCAGGGAGTGATTGCTATCATAGGAGCGCACTGCGTGTTTGACAAGAGGAAAAGGGGGACTGCGCCCTGGGATATCTATTGAACACGGAAAGCATCTGGATAGGAGTCATTGGGCGACGCATCTCGTGGGCACTATGTGATATACGGCACAATGTTGACAAGAAAAGCTACAGGGCCTATATTACCCGCAAGGTCGTGCGGCCTGACTGTGCGTTGTTGGTATGGACGGCAAGGCTGCGCGGCATTGGGGCCTTGATGAGGCACGGAGTGAAGGCCCCTGGTGGATTAGCTAAAGAACATAGAGGGGCCGTGTCGGAGAAAGGAGCGCGAAATGGATTGGGCATTGCCGTATACACCGGAGCAAGAGGAGTTTCGGAAGGAAGTGCGCACCTGGCTGGGTGAGAACATTCCTGAAGAGATGAAGGATCCTGTAGACGCCCGGGACTTCTCCAAGGAGCACTACCTGTTCTGGCGAGAGAAGCATCGGGATATGGCCGCCAAGGGCTGGCTGTATCCCACCTTCCCCAAGGCGTACGGAGGAGGAGGCCTGTCAGGAGACCATGAGACCATTCTGGATGAGGAGTTTTCCAACGCCAGGGTGGTGAGGGCTATGAACAACCAGACTGGCTTCCCTGCTCTCCTGGTGTGGACCACCGACGAGCAGAAGGAGAAGTTCCTCGCCCCCATACTGAGGGGTGAGAAGATCATGTGGCAGAAGTACACCCGAGCCCCGGTCCGGCGCAGACCTGGCCAGCTACACCAGCCGCGCCGTTCGGGATGGTGACGACTGGCTGCTCACCGGTCAGAACGTCTTCATCAGCGGAAAGCCACGTCCCGAGTGGGACGCGGAAGGCCCCGACTACCTCTTTGGGCCGATGGTCACGGACGATGACGCGCCCCGGCACAGGAACATGGGTTACTTCATGATCCCGATGCCTTCGGAGGGGCTGGAGGTAAGGGAGATGGAGCTGCTCGTGGGCCACGACCAGCACGCCATCTTCATGGATAACGTGCGCGTTCCCGGCGACCATCTCATCGGCGGCGACCACCAGGGGTGGCAGGTCGCCAACACCGGCCTGGAGCAGGAGCACGGCGGGCGAGGCCGGGCCTTCCCCAGGGACGAGGTCGTCGACAACCTGGTGGCCTACACCCGCGAGACTGAGCGCGACGGATGCGTCCTGGGCAGCGACCCGGTGATGCAGCAGACGACGATGGACAACGTCATCGACGCCCACGTGCAGAGCCTCCTGCTGCAGCGCACCTACTGGATGTACACAAACCGGATGGAGGTGCAGTACCAGGGCAACCTGTCCAACGTCCACGGCAGAGACTCCAGCCTGCGTATCACCAAGCGGGTCAGGGACGTCATGGGAATGTACTCCATGGTTGACAGGAACGAGCCTGGGGTGCCAATTCGGTGGTACCCAGGAGGTCAACCAGCGGAGCAAGGCCGGGCAGAACCACGGGGCAGGCAGCACCAATATCGCCAGGGTGATTCTGGCGAGACGCATCGGCATCAGCCGGACCCCGGAGAGGCCGTACCCGACTGCCGCTACGGCCACACAGCATCTGGGTTAGAAGGATTGAAGGTTGGGGCAAGGTCGAAGTCGACAGGCGTCAAAGGCCTTGCCCCGGCGCCTGACATGGGTTATTATGGCGCGGGCTTGAAGGCCCCAAAGGGGGCCTCGGTCCGCGTCGGATATTGAGATGAAGGAGGATACCTGTGGATTTTGCGTATGCATACACCGAGGAACAGCAGAGGTTCCGCCAGGAGGTCAGGGACTGGATAGCCAAGAACGTCCCTGAAGAGATGAAGGACCCCAATGATGGCCGGGACTTCACGGAGGAGCAGTGGGGCTTCTGGCGAGAGAAGCATATTGAGATGGCCGCAATGGGATGGCTGTTCCCCACCTACCCGTCGGAGTACGGCGGCGGCGGGCTGTCCGGCGACCATGAGTCCATTCTCGGAGAGGAGTTCCGGGATGCACGGGTACCGTGGAGCGGGTCGTCACTGCTCTTTGCAACCCTGCTGGTGTGGGGCACGGAGGAGCAGAGACAGAAGTTCCTGGTGCCGTTGCTGAAGGGCGAGAAGACGTCCTGGCAGAAGCTGACGGAGCCGAAGGGTGGCGCGGACCTGGCTAACTACCAGAGCCGTGCGGTGCGCGACGGCGACGACTGGCTGCTGACCGGTCAGAACGTCTTCATCAGCGGTCGACCGCGTCCCGGATGGCAGCCTGCCGGTCCGGACTACCTCTACGGTCCTATGATGACTGACGCGGACGCTCCGAGGCATCGGAACCTGGGATACTTCATCATTCCTGTGCCGGCGGAGGGGCTGGAGGTAAAGGAGATGGCGCTATTGCCCGGGCATGACCAGCACGCCATCTTCATGGACAACGTGCGGGTTCCCGGCGACCACCTGATTGGTGGTGAGACGCAGGGTTGGCAGGTGATGGGCGCTCACCTGGAGCAGGAGCACGGCGGTCGAGGCCGGGCCGTTCCCAGGGATGAGCTTGTTGACGACTTGGTGAGCTACGCCAAAGAGACGAAACTCGGCGGGGCACGCATGAGGAGCACGCGACCCCAGTGGTGCAGCAGACATGCTAGAGGTGTTATCAGACGCCCCTACAGGACGCTCCTGGCACGCGGACTACTGGATGTACCAGAGCCGGATGGAGATCAACTTCCAGGGCAACATGTCCAACGTACACGGCAGGGAGTCCAGCCTCCGCAACGCCCGGAGAATCCGGGAGGTTATGGGCATGAACGCCTTCATAGATCGTAAGGAGCCCGGCGTACGCAACGGCGGCGCGCAGGAAGTGAACCAGCGCACAAGGGCCGGACAGAACCACGCCGGCGGCAGCACGAACATTGCAAAGGTCATCCTGTCCCGGCGCATCGGCATCAGCCGGACGCAGGAGCGGGCTGCGCCCACGCCTTCCACTGCCACCGCCCACGGCAGCTAGGCGCCCACGGCAAGACACTGAAAAGAGCAGGGCCTCCTTTTGGGAGGCCCTGCTTTGTCAATGAGGGAATCAGCTAGGTAAACCGCGCGGTGAGTGAGCGAGAGATTCAGGACTACCTAAACGGTACTCTTTCCGGTATGATAGGCGCAATCAAGCAAAACTTATGTGCGAGGCTTTCCTTGGTTGGCTTATAATATGGGCCAGTTGACAATACGTTAGGAGCTCATTGAACTCGGCCTTGTCAAGGGGGGTGAAGGTGCCTTTGGCTTGGCCTTCTTCTTCGACGGGTGGTGCTGTTGTGATGCACGGTAGCAGATTCTGGCATAGCGCCTCTACAGATAGTTCTGCAACTCCCATAGGTGCTGCAGGAGGAAATCGTGATGCAGCGACAGAAAATAACCATAGGCGTCCGACTAATCGAGGCCGGGGACTACCTATTCGCCTCAGATTTGCTAGAAGCGTGGAACAATTTTCTACGTTTACTATCAGAGGTCGATTCTAGCTCTTTCGGTTCAGTCTACTAGAACGATCGACTGGTCTGTGAGCCAATTGTCGCGTAGTAGCCCTGCTATGTTGACACTTGAGCCTGTGGTCATAGATGAGCAATTGGATAACCGAGAAACGGTTATACGAACTGCTATGTCTGGTATAGCAGCATTGAAAGAGCGCGACGAGCGCCCCAATTATTTTTCTGACCAAGCACTCACTAATGCCAGAGGGTTGGTTTCTCTCCTCGGTCCGCGAGTACGCACGGTAGAGGTGTTTACCCCAGAAGATAGAGTCATATGCACTGAAGCAATCGCATCCAATATTCGTGAAATCTTGCGTCCCGGGCGTGAGATGATGGGGTCTACTGAGGGAGTACTGGAGGCCATGAATTCACATGGTAAATTTCAGTTCTCGTTGTATGAACCTGTGCTTGCAACTCGCATTGGTTGTGAGCTTGATAAGGATGCCGAGCCAGGGCTCAAGGCTCGTATTGTCGAACTCTACGAGCAACGTGTTCGAGTTTCAGGTGTATTGCGAACGAACCGACATGGCGAGGTCCGTTCGGTTAGGGTACGACAAGTGACAGCCTTGCGAAAAGAGCCGATGTTTAAGCGCGTTGAAGAAATAGCAGGAATTTACGACATTACGGGTGGCCTTGATGCCGAGGAGTACGTGCGGAGACTGCGCGATGCCTAGGTTCCAGCGTTCCTATTGGGACGCCAGCACATGGATAAAGTTAATCTCAAATCTACAGTCCCAGCAGGCAACTGAGGACCGCTGGCACTGTGAGCGATTGTTCGAGGAAGCGCTGAACGGTGACCACCAGATTCTTACTTCTACTATGTCTATTGTAGAAGTTCTACGGGCTGAAACAGAGCAGGGTGTGTCCCCTCCGTCCATTCCTCCAGAAGTCAAAGACCGGATTGAAGCCTTATTTGACGAACCGTATATAATTCTGATTCCACTTGACCCAGCAAGGGCACAGGAAGCGCGAGATTTGCGCTGGACATTCCCTTGGCTAAGATCGGCCGATGTGTCCATATAGCAAGTGCGGTTTATGCTCAAGCAGATGTACTATATACATTTGATGGTTCTGGCGGACAACCCCGTCGTATGCTGGATTTGGATAGAAGGGTAGGCAACCCGCCTCTTCCGATTATGATTCCACGTTGGGAAGGCCAACTATCCATTACTTGATGTCAAGGGACAATTACCTTTCTGTCTAGCTATTTGGCAGTTTATCCCGTATTCTTCCGCAGCTCCAACAAGTAGTTGAGGCCCTCCGGACATGCCGGGTGTATGAGCTGATTCGATTTCAGCAGGGACGCTATCTCCTCCTGGATGAATGCGAGGACGGCGGCGTCGAGGCTCTCCCTGGACAGGATGTCCACCCTCTCCTGGAAGGGATATCTGCCGGCCTTGTGGTGGTCCAGCTTGTCCGCCAGGAAGCTATCTTGGCCACCGGCCCCAGACCCCGGTTGAAGGTGGAGTGCCAGTGGACGGCCTCCAGTATCTCCTGGTCTTCCACTCCGCATTCCCGGCGCAGTATCTCCGCGCCCACCGGGCCGTGGAGCAGGACGGGCACCTCGTGTTCCACCGGATGGACCGACAGTCCGTAGGCCCGGGCGCGTTCTCTCAAATCTGCTTCCTTCATCGCCCGGGCGATGTCGTGGGCAGAGGCGGCGATCTCCACCTTCGCAGTATCAATACCGTGAACGCCGGCCAGCTCCAGGGCCTTCTCCCGCACCGTGGCCGCGTGCTGCCTCAAGCCGGCGGGCAGGCTCTCAAGAAGCTCTTCAAGTCTTGGGTTATGTGGAGACAGCTGTAAGCATTGGTTTCCTCCGATCGCATGGTCATTCTATAACGTTCTTTGGTGCGTTTGAAGGGTTGTACGTCCACCCGGCTGCGCATTCCGCGTTGACACCCCGTATACCCTCTGATAGTCTTCTCTTAAGGGCGCCCTTACTGGGGGTGATATGATCCTGGTCACCGGATCCTCCGGCTTCTTGGGAAGGAACGTGGTCAAGGCCCTCCGCACTCGTGGAGAGTCGGTTCGTTGCCTTGTCCGCAGTCCCTCCAGGGCGCGTGTGGTAACCGATTACGGGGTGGAGTTGGCCTACGGGGACGTACTTGATCCCGCGAGCCTGAAAGATGCCATGAGCGGTGTGGATGCAGTGGTGCATCTGGTCGCCATAATACGCGAGAGAGGGCGCAACACCTTCGACCGTGTAAACCGCCAAGGAACGGAGACAGTCGTCCAGGCTGCCCGTGACGAGGGGGTGCGGCACATAGTCCACGTGAGCGCCATCGGAGTTCAGGAGAACCAAGCTTACCCTTACCTGTACTCCAAGTGGCTGGGCGAGCAGGAAGTTATCAGGGGTGGTGTGGCCTACACCATCATCCGACCGTCCATTCTGTTCGGGCCCGGAGACGAGTTCATAAACACCCTTGCCGGTGTGGTGAAGTCCTTTCCCGTAGCGCCTGTGGCGGGAGACGGCAGGGTCCGGTTCCAGCCCATATCGGTGGAGGATGTGGGTGGAATCGTCTCGCTGGTGGCGGGCAACCACCGCTTCGGCGGCAAGATTATAGAGGTTGGGGGGCCTGACCACCTCACATACAATGAAATTTTGGATATAATAGCAAGGACCCTGGGGGTCAGGCGTGTCAAGGTGCATCTGCCGGTGCCGCTTATGAGGCTCCTGACCAGAGTAATGGAGGCCGTAATTCCCAATCCTCCGGCGACCACAAGCCAGCTGGAGATGCTGTCGCTGGATAACGTGACGGACCTGGGCTCGGTTGAGCGAAACTTCAGGATGCGCCCACGGCCTCTGGAGGGCAACATAGGGTACATTCGAAACGCGTCCCGGCTGGACTCGTTGAGAATCGCCCTTGGCTTCCCGCCTAGGCGTATGCGAGACCATTAGGGGGTTGGATGGACTACAGAGAAGCCGTAAACAGGATTATGGGGCTGGTGGACTACGAGCGGCCCAGCACCATTCCCGGGCAGCAACCCCGCTATGACCTTAACAGGATTGGGGCGTTTCTGGAGCTGCTGGGCAACCCCCACCTGGAAACCCCTACGGTTCACGTTGCAGGGACGAAAGGCAAGGGCAGCACGTCTGCTATGGTGTCGTCTATCCTGACCGCCGCGGGCTACAACCCGGGCATGTTCTCGTCGCCACATATGCACACCTTTCGGGAGAGGATTCGTGTTAGCGGAGAGCCTGTGCCTGAGCAAGAATTCGCCGGTCTGGTGGATGAGCTTTGGCCCACTTTGGACAAAGTGGTTGCCGACGGTCATCGGCCGCGTTACCCTCTTCGAGCTGATAACGGCTATGGCGTTTCACCACTTCCGCGGCCGTGGGCTGGGCGCGCAGGTGATAGAGGTCGGCTTGGGCGGGAGACTGGACACGACAAACGTAGTTCAGCCTCTGGTCTGTGGCATCACCTCAATTGGCCTTGACCACACGGAAGTCCTGGGCGACACCATTGAACTGATAGCCGGAGAGAAGGCCGGTATCATCAAGCGAGGCATCCCGGTGGTGACCTCCCACAGAAGCCGGAGGCGCTGACTGTCATACGCGAAGTCGCCGGGCGGCATGGGAGCGCGCTTACGGAGGTGGGAAGGGATATCAGGTGGGAGGAGGGAGGACGCCTCTCTCGACGGCCAGCGGTTCAGCCTGAGACTCCCAAGAGCGCTTACCGGCTGGAGACGCCGCTTCTGGGCAGATACCAGTTGGAGAACGCCGGCGTGGCCGTGGGGCTGGTCGAGTCCCTCATCGACAGCGGTATGAAGATCACCTCTGAGCACATTCGAGAGGGCCTCAGACGAGTTGAGTGGCCGTGCCGAATGGAGGTAATACAGAGAGACCCGTTGCTGATAGTGGACGGCGCCCACAACCCGCACTCCGCCGGTCGAATTGTGGAGGCGGTCAGGGATATGTTCCCGGAGCGCCGCGTGGTGCTTATAGTCGGGGTGTCCGGCAACAAAGACCTGCCGGGGCTGGTGGAAGAGTTATCCAGAATGGAGTCGAAGGCGGTGATAGCGACGAGGTCGCGTCATCCCAGGGCGGCTGCGCCGGAGCGCATAGCCCAGGCCTTCTCAAGCTATACCGACCGGATTCACCAAACGGACGATGTGACGCGGGCGCTTGAGATGGCCTTCGACATGGCCGGGGAGATGGACCTGATTCTGACCACCGGGTCCCTTTTTGTGGCTGCGGAGGCGCGGGAGGTAATCAAGGGAATAGAACCGGAGCTTTATCCGGTCATTGAGGCGCAACCGACTTCGACTGCCCCGAACGGCTAGGCGTGACGCCGGTCGGGTGCAGGTAAACAGGACATATTTGGGGAGAGAGTTTGATGAAAGACAGAACGCGAGTTGTAGTTACTGGTATGGGCGCGGTCACTCCGTTGGGCAACACGGTGCAGGAGTTCTGGGATGGCTTGGTGGCGGGGCGGTCGGGCATAGCTCCCATGACCCTCTGCGACCCGTCGGCATATCCGTGCCAGATCGCCGGCGAGGTCAAGGGGTTCGACCCCGGCGGCTATGTCAACCCCCGTGAGGCCCGGCGAATGGCCCGCTTCAGCCAGCTGGCCCTGGCGTCGGCACAAATGGCCGTTGATGACTCCGGTCTGGACCTTGAGCGGGAAGACCATGAGAGAATAGGAGTCCTGTTGGGCACCGGCATCGGCAGTCTGCCGACGACCCAGGAGATATGCCAGGAGATGTTATCCAAGGGTGCTATGAAGATAAACCCATTCTTCATCCCGATGATACTGCCCAATATGGCCTCCGCGAACGTTGCCAGGATCTTTGGGGCCAAGGGCTACAACTCCACTGTCATCACTGCATGTGCAGCGTCGAACCAGGCCATTGGAGAGGCCTCCGAGGCCATCCGGCGCGGCGTGGTAGACATTGTTCTGACGGGCGGCACCGAGGCCAGTATAAGCGAGTTGGGGCTGTCCGGATTCTGCATCCTCAAAGCTCTGAGCACGCGCAACGAGGAGCCGGACAAGGCCAGTCGCCCCTTCGACGCTGGGAGGGACGGCTTTGTGCCGGCGGAGGGATCGGCCATTCTGATCCTGGAGAGCCTGGAGCACGCCCTGGACAGAGGCGCCACAATTCTGGCGGAGGTGGCGGGCTTCGGCACGTCCTGCGACGCCTTCCACGCGGTCCAGCCGGACGAGACCGGGGAAGGAGCTGCCAGGGCTATCCGGTGGGCTCTGGCCGACGCTGAAACGCCTCCCGAAACAATCGACTACATCAACGCCCACGGCACGTCCACGCAACTCAACGACGCCATCGAGACAATGGCCATAAAAACTGTGTTCGGAGAGAGGGCCTACAAGGTGCCCATCAGCTCCACCAAATCGATGGTGGGGCACGCCCTCGGCGGCGCGGGAGCGCTGGAGGCCGTGGCCTGCGTGAAGAGCATCCTGGACGGCGTGATACATCCCACGGTGAACCAGGAGCGCCCGGACCCGTCCTGCGACCTGGACTACGTGCCAAACGTGGCGCGGCAGCAGAGGGTGGATGTTGTACTGTCCAACTCCTTCGGCTTTGGCGGGCAGAACACCTGCACGGTGTTCAGGCGTTACGCGGAGTAGGGAGCCTACGCGCCCAGGGCTGATTTCAGCGCCGCCAGCAGCGCGGCCTCTTCCGTTGTAAGCACAGTCCGAGGGTCGAGGAGCACCCGGTCGTCCTCTATGCGAGCTATGACAGGGGTGTCAGCCTCCCTGAGGCGCTTGGCCAGGCCCTGCGCACCCTCAGGTGTACCTTGGGCCCCGATGGAGAGCAGCCAGGTCGGGATGCTCTCCCCGGGCAGGCTGCCCCCGCCAATGGCGGATAGGCCCTGGACTACCTGAGCCGTATCCCCGACGCTCTTCTGCCAGCTTCGGGCCCGTTTCTCAAGAGCGTCGACGGGGGTGGAGATCATCCTCCAGATGGGGACCTTCTCCAGCGACTCGCCCTTCAGGTAGTGGAGAAGGGTCGCGGTGAGGGCTGCCAGGCTCAGCTTGTCTATGCGCACAGCCCTGGCCAGGGGATGCTCTTGCCAGGCGCGACACAAGCTCCCTCTTTCCAGCCACGATGCCGGCCTGGGGGCCTCCCAGGAGCTTGTCGCCCGAGAAGAAGACCAGGTCTGCCCCGGCCGCGATGCTGTCCTGCACCATAGGCTCGCGGGCCAGCCCGAACCGGGTGGTATCAAGAAGGCAGCCGCTGCCCTGGTCGTGGAGGACGGGAGTCCCTCGGCCGGCGCCTAGCGCCGCCAGCTCTTCCACGGTGGCTTCATGGGTAAAGCCGATGACTCGGAAGTTGCTGGTGTGCACCTTGAGCATTGCGGCGGTATCCTGGGTTAAGGCGCTTTCGTAGTCGGCGAGGTATGTGCGGTTGGTCGTGCCCACCTCCACCAGCGCCGCTCCGCTCTGCCTCAGCACGTCGGGTATACGGAAGCCGCCGCCTATCTCCACGGCCTCACCCCTGGATACGATGACCTCTTTGCCGTTGGCAATTGCCGAGAGGCCCAGCAGCACCGCCGAGGCGTTGTTGTTGACCACCAGGGCCGCCTCTGCGCCCGTTATCTGGCACAGCAGGGACTCGACGTGACTCTGGCGGGAGCCCCTTGCTCCGTCGGCCAGGTCCAATTCCAGGTTTGTGTACCCTCTCGCGGCCTGGAGCATAGCCTCCACGGCCTCGTCGCTTAGAGGGGAGCGTCCCAGGTTGGTGTGAAGGACAACCCCGGTGGCGTTGATGAGGGGTATGGGCTTTGGGCGCCAAAGGGATGCGGCCTGGGAGGCGATGCTGTCCACCATCTCATCGAAAGAGGGGGAAGGCTTGCCCTCGGCGATCTCTTGACGCACCTGCTCCAGGGACCGGCGCACCAGGTAGACCAGCGACTCCCTGGAGTAGACGTCGATTAGCTCCTCGACGCGGCTGTCCGAGAGGAGTTTCTCAACGCTGGGTATACTTCGATAGCCGGTGGACATAGGCGTAATTGTTTGGAGGCTTGACCCATTCTAGCACATCGCAGGCAAACAACTGTCCGACGCTTTCGATTACACAGAGGAGCTGTGCCTCACTATGGAACCAGGTCCAAGGCCTTCAGCGCCAGCAACCGGACGTCTTCAGGTGGTGGTCTGGCCGTAGCGCCGTCGGAGGCTAGAGGCAGATTCGCTTCAAGATCGGATCTGCTCACCCAAAACCAGCCTTCGTTCAAAGGATGGGGTAAGCTTGCGAGCCGGCAGAAGTAGATCATGTCAATGTGCTGGTGGTATCCTTCCACAGGGTCCTGGATATCCTCCACCATTATGGTGAACGGAGGATGGACTTGAGTCGGATAATCCAGGGTTAAAAGAGCGCCAGTCGGCACGACTTCCGCGGATACGCCCGTCTCCTCATTTATCTCCCGCAGAACGGCTTGGACGGGGTCCTCGTTGTCCTCTATGTGTCCGCCGGGAGGAAGCCACTCCCGGACCTTCTGGTGCCAGTGCAACAGGACGGCGCCGTCGTGCACGACTAATCCGGTTGCGGTGAAGTGTCTGACCAAGCTCATGGGAGAGCCATTGTAACTGGCTTTATCCGTATCAAGTCAAGGAGGTAAACCAGGTCGTATTCTCGGTGTGTGTTGGTAATGGCAATAACACCACCCAAGCGCCAGACCACCCCTGCGGAAGCAGGGGTCTATCGTTCACAATTACGGGAGTCCTGGATTCCTGCTTGCGGAGACCTTTGAATAACCCATAGCGCCATCCCGCAAGAATTGCCCTCACCGTCATTCCTGCGGAGGCAGGAATCTAAAAACGCTGTCTGCAAGACTGCGATGCCTTGGAAGAAAGGCTTTAGATTCCCGTTTTCACGGGAATGACGGAGAAGATAGTCTCTTCCAGGAGCTACACCGGAGTTTTGCAAAGGTCTCCTTGCGCAGGAATGGTTGAATAGAGAGGTAGTATCCGAACGGAGTTGGCAATGCCAACACGTATCAGGAATACCACCGAGCGGCCCGCATAGCTTTAGCCGTAAGCGCCCTGTATAATGGGCGCATCTCCGAGCCTACTTCTCTGCAACGTGATACTAAGAAATATCGACCTACTCTTCGACGACCCGTTTTCTTTCGTCGTCGTTTTCGTTACTTCCCTGGCTACGGCGGGCCTTGCCCTGCTCATAGGCATCACTGTCCACGAGTTCAGCCACGCTGCGGTGGCGAATCGCCTTGGTGACGACACAGCCCGGCGCTTGGGCAGGCTCTCTCTGAATCCCGTCAGGCATCTGGACCCGGCGGGCACCATCCTGCTCCTGATGGTGGGCTTCGGCTGGGGTAAACCTGTGCCGGTGAACCCGAATCGGCTGCAGGGCAACGCCTGGAAGGGCATGTCGATTGTGGCGGGAGCAGGGCCGATATCAAACCTCATGACCGCGACGGTATGCGCTATACCCATAAGAATTGGGCTGCTCCCCTGGCAATCGCCATTCTACTTCAGAGGCTTTGAAGGCCAGGGCCTAGAGGGTCTTGCGGCAGACCTCTTGGGCTTCGTCATCTTCTACAACATCATCCTTGCCGTGTTCAATCTCATTCCGCTGTTTCCATTGGACGGCTCCAAGGTGGCTCTCGGGATACTGGGGAACGTGTCTCCCCCAATGGCCGCCAAGATGGCCCGTTTTGAGGCTACAGGCCCTGCGATTCTGCTTGCGGTGATAGCCATAGACTTGTTTACAGGGTTGAATTTGCTCTGGAGGGTTCTAAATCCCCTAGTCGATGTGGTAGGCTTGTTGATAATGGGGCGCACTCTTTAGCGTGAGGACGTAAACCGGAGTGCAAGAGCAAGGAGACGTGAAGTGGACAAGATTACAATTATAGGTATGGGACTTATCGGTACCTCTCTGGGAATGGCCTTGAAGAAGGCGCAGGTGAAGGCGGAGATAGTGGGCAGCGACCGGGACAGGGGAGTCGCCAACCGCGCCCAGAAAATGGGAGGCTCCGATTCGACCGAGACGAATCCCCTCAGGGCGGTGAAAGACGCTCGAATCGTGGTTCTGGCCACGCCCATAAGGGCTATAGAAGAGGTGATGAAGTTCATAGGGCCCGAGCTGGAGGATGGCTGCGTGGTGACTGACACCGGCAGCACCAAAGTCTCCGTGCTCCAGTGGGCTGAGGAGCATCTGCCCTCCAATGTCAGCTTTGTGGGGGGGCATCCCATGGCCGGCAAAGAGGATTCCGGCCCGGAGGCCGCGCAGGTGGACCTCTTCCAGGGCGCCACCTACTGCCTCATACCTGCCCGGAACACAGGGCAGGACGCTCTTGCAACTGTTGTCAACTTGGTGGAGGCAGTAGGAGCCAAGCCCTACTTCATTGACCCAGTGGAGCACGACAGCTACGTTGGAGCGGTGAGCCACCTTCCGATGATTCTCTCTACCGTTTTGACCAGGCTCACCTCCAGCAGTCCGTCCTGGCCGGAGATCGCCAGGCTGGCCTCATCCGGCTACAGGGACGTCAGCCGTCTGGCGTCCCAGGACCCGGCAATGAACAGGGACATTTGCATGACCAACCAGGATGGGCTAATGCATTGGATAGATGAGTTCATCAAGGAGATGTACGGCTTCAGGAACCTGGTGAAGGAGGGCGGTGAGAAGACACTGGGTAGCGCCTTCGACGCCGCCTGGGAGGCGCGGGACAGATGGGTCCAGAACAAGGTGACGGCTCCATCGTCGCATCCGGCGGTGGAGATTCCCACCACTGCCGAGACTATGGGCGGGATGTTCCTGGGGGACCGGGCGGCCGGGCGCGTTCGCGAGATGATGGAGTGGTGGAAAGACGACAACAGGAAGAAGCGCGGGTAGGCTATGAAAAGATCTGCTTCTCCAACCGCGAAGCTGGAGGGCGCCATATCCCCTCCGGCGGACAAGTCCGTTTCCCACAGGGCGGCCATTCTCAACAGCCTGGCCTCCGGTGAGGCTGTAATCGACAACTTCTCGGTGGGCAGGACTGCCGGTCCACCCTCCGCTGCCTGAGCGCCCTTGGCGTCTCTGCGGAACGCGTTTCTCCTGAAGACAGCCCCTACGGGGACGCTGCAGTTGAGGATCACGTCTCCTGGCCTGGAGGGCCTTACAGAACCCGGAGACGTGCTGAACGCCGAGAACAGCGGCACCACAATGCGGTTCATCATGGGCCTTCTGGCGTCGACGCCCTTCGTCTCCGTGGTGAACGGCGACCGCTCTCTGCGCTCCAGGCCAATGGCGCGGATAGTGCAACCCCTTCGCCAGATGGGGGCAGAGGTCATGGGAAGGGGAGGGGGATCGCTGGCCCCCTTGACCATAAGGGGAGGAGACCTGCGCGGGATGGAGTACGATATGCCTGTGGCGAGCGCACAGGTGAAGTCGTCACTCATAATTGCATCCCTCTTTGCCGGCAGCGAGACGGTGCTGCACCAGCCCGCCCTGTCCAGAGACCACACGGAGCGGATGCTGCAGGCCATGGGCGCCACCATTATAGAGGATGGGCTGACACTGGTAGTGAAGCCCGGCTCCGAGCTGAAGCCCCTAGACGTGAAGGTGTCCGGAGACATTAGCTCCGCGGCCTTCTGGCTGGTGGCAGCGGCCGCCCATCCCAACGCCAGGGTAAGGTTGACCAACGTGGGCGTGAACCCCAGCCGCGCAGAGGTGCTGGAGATACTGAAGGCAATGGGGGCCAACATAACACTGGAGAACCCTCGCATAGAGGGCGGAGAGCCGGTTGCAGATATTTATGTTGAGTCCAGCGAGCTTCGGGGTGTTGAGATAGCCGGAGACCAGATACCAATAGCCCAGGACGAAATTCCGGTGCTGGCCCTTGCCGCCTGTTTCGCTCAGGGAACCACCACCATAAGGGACGCGCAGGAACTTCGGGTCAAGGAGTCGGACAGGATAAGCGCTACTGCAAGAGAATTGAACAAACTGGGCGCAAAGATCACGGAGCTTCCGGACGGCATGATAATCGAGGGACGGGTTCTCTAAAAGGCGGGGCCTGTCTCAGCCACGATGACCATCGCCTGGCGATGACCCTGGGCATAGCCGGACTGCTGGCTGATGACGATGTGGCGCTCTCTGGAGCGGAGGTGGTGGACGTGTCCTACCCCGGTTTCTGGAAGGATCTGGAGGCGCTGACGTGCGAGTAAGAAGGGGGAAGTTTGAGACCAACGGAAGAGCGCCTGTATGACATGCCGACTCCGGGTCCGATGCTGGTCGTACTTTCGGGCCCCTCCGGTGTGGGCAAAGACTCAGGTGCTGAGGCAGCTTAGGGAGCTTGACCAGTACTGGCACTTCACGGTTACGGCCACCACTCGTACCCAGCGGCTTGGGGAAGAGGACGGCGAAGACTACCTGTTCATGGACAGAGACAGTTTTCACCAGATGGTGCGCGAGGGCGACTTTCTGGAGTGCGCGCAGGTGTACGGCAACTGGTACGGCGTCGTACCCAAGTCCCAGGTGAAAGAGGCCATGGACAAGGGGATGGACGTGATTATGAAGAACCGACGTCCAGGGCGCCGCCACTATGAAGGACCTGGCTCCGGGTGGAATATTCATCTTCCTGATGCCCCCTTCGCCCCAGGAGTTGGAGCGGCGTCTGCGAGAGCGCAAGACGGAGACTACGCCGGACCTTGAGCTGCGTATCCGCACCGCCATGGACGAGATGCGGCAGTTGTCCCAATTCGACTACGTGGTGGTGAACGACGACCTTGAAACGGCGGTAGACCAGATAAAGGCAATCATCACCGCGGAGAAGTGCCACATACCCCCTCGATGGGTGTATCTCTAGTGGTATCCTCTCAAGCCCGGTGATAGAATGCCTGATAATCAAGAACGCGCTGGAGGTTGACCTTGGCGGATTTTGTTAAAGTAGCCAGTACCGACGACCTGTCTCCCGGGGACCTGATGCTTGTTGAACTGGACGGCGATCGCGTTGTCCTGGCCAACTCCGAGGGCCAGATATACGCCCTTGCGGAACTATGCACTCACGCAGAGTGCCCCCTCTCCGAGGGCGAGTTGGACGGCGAGGAGTTGGTGTGCCCGTGCCCCGGGAGTCGCTTCAACGTGAAGACCGGCGAGGTGATCAGTCTGCCCGCCAACGAGCCCCTTGCAACATACAACGTCAGCATTGACGGCTCCGACGTCCTGATTGCGCCGGCCGGCTAGGCGTTCCTAAGACGAGAGGCGTGTGACTGCGATGGGGTTAAAGCTCGTATCGTAGTCGTAGTGGTCCAGACCCTCCCGCCGCTTTATCCAGCCGACTACCAGGTACGTCAGGGGAGTGGCGGCGGCCTCGTAGATGACCTTTGCGGTCCACTGGGTCAGGATAAGGCGTCACGAGCGCGACCTCGCCGCCCGCAAAGGCCAGGGTGATGAACACCGCGGAGTCCAGCCCCTGTCCCACTATCGTTGAGCTTATTGTCCGGCTCCACAGCCATCGTCCCTGGGTCCATATCTTCATCTTGGCCAGGATGGTTGAGTTGGCAAATTTCCCCCACCAGGTAGGCGGCGAAGGAGGCCATCAGCAGCCTGGGAGTGTAGCCAAGGATGGAATCGTAGGCCTCCTGCCCTCCCCAGAAGGAGGCCGGAGTCATGAAGCCGCCGACCCAGATGGCCGCTACCGCTACAAGGTTGCACAGAAAACCCAGCCAGATGACGGCGCGTGCCTGCCGGTAGCCGTACACCTCGGTCAGTATGTCCCCTATGATGTAGCTGAGGGGGAAGATGACTATGGCCGCGGGAAGGACGTGACCAAAGATTACCACCAGCTTCACCGCTATGATGTTGGCCGTGATGAGGCAGGTGACGAACAGCGCAGTCACCACCATGAAGGTGGGTGATAGCCTGAGCTGATTTGACGCGTTTCCGGTCACGTTAGACTTCCGTGGCTTGGTAGGCTACGTCCACGGTCGTGTGAATGCCGCCACGGGTCTTGTAGTCCAGTGATACGGCCATTCGATGGGGCCGGCACGCGGCCACCAGGTCTTTCAGGATGCGGTTGGCGGCGTGTTCCTGCACAATGCCAACCTGCCTGTATGAGAGCAGGTAGTACTTCAGGGACTTCAGCTCCAGCAGCTTCATGTCAGGAACGTAGCGGATGGTCAGGGCGCCAAAGTCCGGGAGGCCTGTCCAGGGACATACGGCAGTGAACTCGTCGGTGTCTAAAGCTATCTCGCTTTCCTGCTCCGGGTACTCGTAATCGAAGGCCAGAA
>CASHTH010003966.1:0-24828 GCA_030341885.1 Geodia barretti | reverse complement strand
CACTCGAGGTATGTTTCCAAGGAAACCCCCAAGATTAAAAAAACAATGTAACATGGCTTGCAGAGTCTCAAGCACATAGTCAGGAGGGCGAGGAAGAGGAAGTTGAGGAGGGATAGTTCATACATGCAGAGGTGCGCGTGCATGAGGTGATGAAGTACGTTATCTTGGAACAAGCAGACGTCGACATCGAGGAACGGCAGGTGGATATTGGTGAGAGGGCGAGTGTGGTGGCCATGACAGAAACGACGTGCTGCTGCAGGAAAGGTATCGGCTCCCGTCCTTACTTCTCCCCAGTTCTCCACTGACCATCTTATGTCAGTGCGAGCGTCTTGCTCTGAGCTCGACATGGTGGTGATGAGTCAGCTGATGGCTGGAAAGAACGACGACTCCAGAACCACAGAAACGGGGAGAGAGACCGACAGAGAGCAGCATACGCATTCCACCACCAGGGCACACAGGATGTGTGAGAAGATGTTTCGCTTCCTCCACAACATCGGAGAGACAGTTACAAGAACTCCAACAAGAGCCTACGCTAAAACGGGTTAGCGACACACACTCTTGGAAATATCAAGGGCAGTCCTGCTCACGCCCTCTCTCTGTCCTCAACCAAGTATGTAGTTCGCTTCGTGCTAAACTTCACTGAGCAGCAGGCTGTTCTAGGAAGAGTACCGGGGTATAGCAGGTCAGACATAAAACTGCTCTCCTCTTCAGTCTCCAAGCGTGCGATGTGGAAGGTCTATATACCAGACAGCAGCGACGAGCGACTCCGTCAGAGCTGGGCAGGTATATTTGCGTGCATGTTGTAATAGTAATGCTTTTAGCATTACTAATAGAATCACAGCAAAATATAGAGGAAGAGGATGTTGTAGTGGGAATTTAATTGTTGAGAATGAGAATAAGAGCGAGTGTGAACATTCATTAACCCTCGGCACACATGTGCAGCAAGGGTTACTGTAGTTGTCGTGTGTAAGTGTCAGTCAGTCCGTTCCACGACATCTCACTTTACGATCCATCAATCGCTCCACAAACATTACCACATATTCAGTATCGGATAGAGGTCGAAAAATATGTAGGATGTTCTCTGAAACTGCTGCGTTCGAGAGTTATTGCGTGAAACACGAGCGAAAAGCCAGTATGCTAATTACCTCCAGCGGGTCCGCTTTCTCTGTGTATCTTGAAGGCACAAGAAGTCACAACGAGGGGCGTGTATCGACTCCCGCATGCTATTTACTGCTGTAGCAGCCCATGTCAGGCTCTCTGCAAGCTACTAGCGGGAGACCACGAGGAAACGCATACTAATAGCCCAGCCCATCAATTAGCGGAACCATGTACGAGCAGTTCGCCGAGGGTTTGCACTTCAGTGCTTTTTCTTTGAACTATGGAGCTGGTAATGAAATACACATTTCAGATTATTCTGAGTCAGTCGACAATGATGTGGGGGTAAAACAAGAAACTTCGACTAAATATGATATCACCGCTGCTATATTACGTGCCTTTGCATAAAAGAGCAAATGAGCAAGTTTCGAAGTGATATGATGCAAATCATTTCATTTGCACGTGATCTCTATTGCAAGGGTGATAAAGATTTATTATCCCAGTGGCCAACAAGTCGGGCTGCATGCATGAAAGTGTTGACGGAGGCTGGGTATAAGGAGCCCGACACTTATTACATTCGTCTCAATAGCATTCACCCAGGATTATTGAGCATTATAGCTACTCACGATCAATGCAAATACTGCAAAAACCCTGGAGCTGTTAAATATCATTACCTAAATTTTTTGCTGACAAAGTAGAGAGATGGTGCTCAAGTAGTTAATTTTGCAAGAAGATGACTGCCCAGTGGAATGAGAGAAGTAAGTGGCTTGATTGTTTTAGGGTGAGACAATGAATGAGATCTGGGAGGGACAAAGGTTTGCGGATTTAAGTTTCTTTTGGAACCCCAATGCACAGTGGTTGCTCCCAACAAGGTGCTCATTTTGTGATGAAGTAGTTAGGTGCTGACACAATTACAAAGTCTATTAATGATGACCCTAGTGTCAGCATATGGAGTGCCAGCACTGCTACAGGAAATTTAGCCATTCTCCTAAATGTGCGAATGGTGATCCTCGAGATATAGCTTTAGTTGGTCATTGGGATTGGTGGCAACCATTCTCCTTATCTGTCAAGCATAGCTGTGATTTTTTTTTAATAACCTCTTATTTAGTGTGCCCCGTCTATTGAAGTGCAAATAGGCAATGTGACAAAATTCGACTGAGCCAAAGTTGAAGAGGTGTAAGTGTGATATGTGTGGTTATATTCCAAGCTTTATACTATTCAATATGATGCCATGGTCCCTCGATCCATTTCTGTACCCTTTGATCAGGGATATTGGTTAGGTTTTCTGATGAGATTTTAATTCAGTTACAAACTAACTTCAGGCGCTCCTGTTGTATCGTTTGGCAGTATAGCCGGGATCCCTCATGGTCAAGCTGTGATTCGATGCCCCTTGCTATGTTTGACAGGAGATCATCATGCTCAATGTCAAGGTGGAAAATTTCTGTCTTCTAGTGGTGTTCGTACTTGTCGATGCAATAAACTTGAGGGGAACACACTGTTTACCTACCCTGTGATTTATGGGTACGAAATCATCAACTTCAACAGAATACTACTATGAAAGTTATTAACTTTGCGCCGGAGAATGAAGGTCAAGATTACATCGTCTCTTTTATCTATACAAGTTTGATGTCATACTGGTCGCTTTTGAAGCCATGCACACTTTACTTTTAGTAGTTATGTAGTGCCATTTGGACTATTACCTATCAGAAGGTTTTTCAATCACACTGTAGAGGAGAGGCTTTGTACCATGCCATGGAGTGCAGGTCACTTCACTTGAATTTAATCATAGTACTGAAAAGTGAAAGAATTCCTTCGAAGAATGGATTTTTGGAAGGCTGAAGAGTATCAGAAATTTAAATACCCTGCCTCAGAGTACGTATGTGCTCAGTGAGTGGAATATTACCTACCAAACATTAATACTACTTGTTCACATTACGGAACTGCTTTTCAAATGTAAAAGACATGGATGGAACCAGGAATCACTTGCCTTGCTTGAGAAGTTGGTGTGGAGTAACAGAGGAGACGGAATGATTTTTCAATGCACAATTTTGTTCATGATATTGTGTTTTTCTAGTCCTGACAAGTACTAGTGCTTTGTGTTTGAAACAACAGTGCACAAATACGTAGAAAGATCGTCCAACAACAGACAGCTACAAACTACAAATTTGCAAAGGCAGAAAGCAGGTGTGAACTCCTAATGTTTCTACCAAGTAGAGTCTCTTGTGATAATGTTGCTCATGTTTGCTCAGAAGAATGTAACGAACAAGTAAGCATAACTGGAATTTTGAAGCACGGTGTTTTACCCATTCGCAACAATCTGGTTGGAGGTAAACAGTTCATTACTATAAAAGCAAAAAGAATTGAGAATAGCAACCTCGTGTGGAAACCTTTACTTGGAGTAAAGGGAATACTTTACAGAACTGGAGAGGATTCAGACGAAGAATCCTATATAGTTTTTTGCAACAGCCTTTTTGTGACTCTTTGTCAACGACAAACAGTATACCTTTGTGCGAGGAGAACTCTTCACAGTAGCAGAGGGAATACAGTAGTAACCCATTGGTGACACCAACCCCTGAAGAGAAGCTTTTTAACCCTCGGCGCGCATGCACAGCGAGAGTTACAGTACTTGGTTTGTCCGTCCGTCCGTGTGTTACCACGTTTTCTGCAACAAACAGGTAAAAAAGCGACACCAACGAGTGTAGCGCTACACTCTTTATTTTTAAAATGACGATTTTCGTAAAAGTGCCGCATTCACAAGTTATGGCGTGAAAAGCAAGTGAACAAGCCAATATGCAAATTAGCACAGGCTTACTTAGAGACCAGGTCTGCTTGCTCTGTGCATATTGCAGGTACAACAAAGGGTGTGTATCGACTATCTACTACTGTAGATAAGACTCTCCGCGAACTGCTAGCGGGAGACCTGACAACGAGTTAACGCATACTATAATAGCCCAACCCATCAATTAGTGGCACCGCGCATGCCCAGTTCGCCGAGGGTTTGCACTTTAGTGCTTTTCATTTATGCAAGTAACATTGCTTGCAAGGTAATTCTATACTACGAATCCCAAAATATCTACATTTATCTACAAAGAGAACTGCCAGTTACAGGCAAAGATAGCATTGTTCCTGTGTATCCACCAAAGGGTGATATAGTAACTGTTGATGGTGATGGTGGAGAAGCATGGTTTGCCCGTATTCTGTCAGTGGATTACTAAAAGATTCATTCAAAGTATAGTTTTACACCAAATGTAGGTCTAATGAAGATGTCTTTGTGCGAGGGCCGCCGTGTAACCATTGAAACTGTTGCATGGGTAACGCAGTAGTACTCTTTTCCCAGAGATGGTAGTGACGTTCCATCCCTGGGTCATGCCCAGTGATGATAGTGATGTTCCTATCCCTGGGTCATGCAGTAATCTTCTTTTCCCAGTGATGGTAGTGACGTTCCCATCCCTGGGTCATTCCATAATAATCCTCACTTGTCCGATAAAAACTTTGAGACCAACGTTTCGGTACCTATTCAGGCACCATCATCAGAGTGAAAAGAAAGAATGATGAAGTGACAAAAAAGTGGTGATGGCATGCAAGTGATGGAATGTGCAGATGACAATAGTAGAATGGAATGCACAACTAAACGATTAGGCCTCTGTACATTTCTAATTTCTAACAGTAGATTCCGAACGACCAACCAAACTACCTCATGTGCCTAATGGTTTGTGTCTAGTATTGTCCTCTGCACATTCCATTACTTGCATGCCATCACCACTTTTTTGTTGCTTCATCCATAATAATCCTCACTTGTCTGATAAAAACTTTGAGACCAACCAAACTACCTCATGTGCCTAATCTTTCATTCTTTCTTTTCACCCTGATCATGGTGCCTGAATAGGTACTGAAATGTTGGTCGAAATGTTTCTATCAGACTAGTGGAGATTATTGCTCAGTTCCTATATAGTCACACAGGATTGTACGCAATTATTCCTGGGTCATGCAGTAGTCCTCTTGTATACAGAGTTTTGTTGAAAACGGGGAACCATTAAACGTAAAACATTCCATCGTGCAATTAACGGCACCAAGACTTACGGTTAGTAGTACTTCTCTGCTGACTTATACGCTTTTCGTGCCTCTAGAAGTATATACATCTTTGGTTTTATGAGCCCAAGTAGCACAGAGTGAACACTCCATTTAGCCCCGGACACGCGCCAGCCATGCGGGCTACTTCCGAGCCCTCAACATATCCGAGAACACCTTTGTTCGCACCTGCTGACCTATACCATTCTGTAGCACTGGAGCTAGAATGGGCCTGGATCCATGTGCACTGCAGGTGCAGCAAATCCCCAATAAAATTTTTTTCGCCCCTGCTGAGCCATACAGAACCTATACTATTCTTTAGCACTGGAACAAAGCTACAATATATGCTAAAATGGGCCTGGATCCATGTGCAGGTGCAATGCAACCCTGATGTCTCGGAGTTCCTGAAACAGTATCGTCCTGGTATCCCTCCCTCGGCATGTAAAATAACAGCTCACGCTTTATATAGATAGAAGGAAGAGAACGAAGTGTGAGAAGGGCTGCTGGGGCTTCAGTTGAGATAAAACATTGATTTGCTAGCCCTCAGCAAATCCATTTTTTGCGCACGTGCGAGTTAGTACAGAGCGATAGCATACATGTATAACTAAATTTGAATGACAGACGATTGAAACCGTATCAAAAGGATATAGTGAACAATATAAAACTATACATAAAATTATCTTAGCATCCAAAAATAGCAGTATCGCAAAATGTAGAAATGTAGGGCAGTATATACCATTAGAGAACCAGCTAGCATGGCTTAGGCATTGTGGGTGCCCTGGCCTTTAGAACCAGGGGTGGTGGGTTAAAGAAATGTTTGACATCCGGTGAACTCTACCCACTCACCTGAGGCTTTCTCTTGCCAGTACTAACAAATACTCACACACACACCTTGCATCCTGACATGGTCTTCAGCAAAGAATCACCACTGACTGACAGAAACGACAAAAACGAAGAGTTACATTATAGTGAGCCCGTGGAGTAAGGGCTGAGGTATGTTCGACAAGCCATGATTTTTAAACATGGCCGTCGAACAGTGACGTTTTTGTACAATGATGGGAGGCATTCCCAAGGGCCAATAATGCCCTTAGAAATATGTCTCTTCACCCAGACTCTATATTTGGTCATAAGATTAGTGACCTTGTGTATAATTTGCGGTACAAAAATCCTTATTTAATTAGTCTGGTAGTTATATTTTTCTATATGAAACCATCAAACCTACTCTATATTCAAATATAAACAAGTAGAGGTTTACCTGAAGAGGAGTGCAGTGTGTTCCCATTGGAGTACCAATGCATTGACAAACGACTTGCACATAGATGTTATTAACCCTCGGCGCGCACATGCGCAGCGAGGGTTACTGTACTTGGTTCGTGAGTGTGTGTGTGTGTGTCTGTCCGTTCGTCTGTTACCATGTTTTCTGTGACTACGCGCAACGAGACAACGAAATAGCGACACAAACAGGTTCACCGCTACACTGGCCTCATTTTTAAAAAGGCGATTTTGATATAACTTCTGCAAAAAGACTTTTGTGACTAGGAGGATCCATAACTTCAAGTTAAGTAGTCAGAAAAACTTTGAAAAATATATTCAAACGTTTCGGTGACTATGCACTCACCATCATCAGTGAACAGTACAGAACCAGAAAAATTCAGCAGTATATAAAGGCAAATGTATAGCAACCTTGGAATGTGTAAACAGGGAGATATACATAAGTGGTGAAGGCGAACACAACGACCCAGACAACTAAACAAGGTTATCATACTCCAGAGGCAAAGATCCTGTGTCCCTGTTCAGAGTATGTGCAGTAGATCTAATCAGGAATGAATCGCATACTAGTCTGTAATGATAGTCAGGGCAGTTAGACAGGACAGACACATTTTCCCAGTCAACAGGATGACCGGCTGACCAGACATGTTCAGACAGAGCCGAAGAATTGAAATCTGCTTGTTTTACAGCTCTCTTATGTTCAGTTACGTGTTGACAGAGTCTACGACCTGTTTGACCAATGTAAACACATGGACAAGGGATTTTGTACACCGCTCCTGATATCTGCAGAGCTGGCATTTGGTCCTTGGGTTTTCGAGAGTAAGGACCTCAGGGTATGGCATGGTCGAAAACACACTCACACGTACTGTTCACTGATGATGGTGACTGAACAAGCCAATATGCAAATTAGCACTGGCTTACCTCGACCGCGTCCGCTCGCTCTGTGTGCCTTGAAGGCACAAGAAGTCACAAGGAAGGACGTGTATCAACTCTCGCATGCTATCTACTACTGTAGCTAGCCCGTGTCAGACTCTCCACGAGCTAATAGCCCAGCCCATGAATTAGCAGTATCGCGCATGCAGCAGTTCGCCGATGGTTTGCACTTTAGTGCTTTTCATTTACTATCATATCTATAAGCTGAGACTTGGAGATATTAACACCAGTCCTCCCGTCATTACTCCAAACACATTTCCTTCCTTGAACAGAGAGATACAAGGCATCCCTTTTGGAAAAGGCTTCCTCGATTAGCTCGTTTATCCTATCCTTCATCGAGTCAGATAATAAATGTTAAGAAGAACTCAGGAAGTAGCTGTCTATTTCAGTCAAGAATCTGTACACACAACGTTTCAACTTCACAGTCTTTCTCAAGTGTGATGATTGGACAAGGAAGGTGGTGACAAATAAATTAAGGTGGAATGCACTGTCTAAGAAACTGAAGGCTTAGATGGAATATTAAGTACAAGGGGTCTGAAACCGTAGGCAAATATAAACAAAATAAGAAAATACTATATAAGAAATAAGAAAGTACAAAATAAGGTAATACAAAGTAAGAAATACAAAGGTAAAAGGAAGAATATAAAAGGGCAAAAAATAGGGAAAAGGGTTCGAGTTGAGTCCTGCTGGGTGTAAGGTATTGAGTTGTTTTATCCAAAAGCTTTCTCGATATTTCCTCATGAGATCGTCCTGACTCCTCATCTTCTCCAAAACCATCATTTTGAGGTCTTGGAGTGAGTGAGATGGACCTGAAAAGTGAGCTCCAACAGGTTTGTCACTTTCTTATGTCGGATGTCATGGCGGTGGGCATTCAGGCAAATGTGGAGAGGATTTTTTGTCTCACCCACATACTGCGTTTGGCAAAGGTTGCACTGGATGATGTTTTCAGTGTTCCAGGTGACCCGTTGATGTGCTTTGCACTAAGATCCCCGTTTTCACATGTTGACAGGTCAGGCATCTAGAGCTACCACACGCAGTGGTCCCTCGGGTAGGATCAAATTCTGTGGGTTTTAGCTGTGCACTAACTAGGAGGTCACGAAGGTTTTTCGGATGCTTGAAACCAATAACTGGTGGTTCAGGAATGGCTTTTTTAAGGCGTGATGATGCATGCAGTACTGGAAGGAGAGACCTAGTGATCATCTGCAGTTTTGGAAGGTTGGGATGGAATGTAGTGATTAGAGGAATCCGGCTTGTTTTATTCGTTCTTGGACGAGGTGTGAGCAAACTTTCGTGGCTGACATCACGGACATTGTTTATCTGCCTATATAAGAGGTGTTTCTTTTATCCTCTACGTATGAGGTGGTGTTGTAGCTTGTTGACTTTGAAGTTCTCATCTGTTCAGCAGATACGGCGTATTTTCTGGGCTTGGCTGGGTGGAATTGATGATTTACAATGGCGTGGATGGCAGCAGTTTGCGGCAAGGTAGATGTGTATCAGTAAGTTTGGTCTATAGGTCCACTGAGAGCGAGCCATCCTGCAAGACAATACAAGTGTCGAGGAAGGGGATAGAATTTGCAATAATTTAGTATGTATTGGCCCACCGGCATAATAAAACCACCAAGACGCAGTGCTAAATACCAATTTATTACATGTAAAATAACAGCTCATGCTTTACTTACATACTATATAGAAAGAAGAAATTGAATGCGTAAGAAATTGAATGTAATGGTGAAGGTAAAATGAGTTTATACCACGTTGAGTTAAAACAAAGACTGTGCCTCAGTGTTGTGTACCATGGTTGTACTGCAGTGGCAAAGCGTGTGTGGTCATTCGCTTCCTTTGTGCTGCAGTTGATGTCAAGACATAGTTCCTACACTCATGCTGTGTACAAATATTACAACCCTGAACATGTGGTTTCATGTGCACTCTGTGGTACTAAACACAGCCATCATGCAAGATCGGTGTTTCTTTAGTGTACTTCAGCTTCTAAAAATTAGTTGACTGTTGCGGGAGGCTGGAGATTTTGAGGAGTGCCTAACTGAATCAAGTGTTGCATGCAGATAGAAGACTCTTGGAGCAGCCTGATGAGGACCTCCGTCCTCCTTGGATAATAGTAGAGAGTCTCCAGTTGAAAGTTTCTGATGTCGAGGAGAGATTGCACTAATGTACGTTTGCTCGAGATCGCTGTAACATTGAATAAACCCAAGACAGAAATTGGTCATTGTAACCCGTGGGACGCATGCGCAGAGAGAGTTACATTGTTTGTTTGTGTATCTGTCTGTCCGTGTGTCAGTCTATCTGTCTGTCCGCCCATTCATCTGCCTGCCAGTCTGTCTGTCTGTCTTTCAGTTACCAGTTTTATGCCACCCCATGCAACGCAACAACAACACAAATATACCAGACGGTTGACACTTGCTTGAATTTTGTAAAAGTATTGTATTTAAAATTTGTGGTGTGAAAACCGAAGTGAAAAAGCCATTAGCACTGGCTTACTTCAACCAGATCCGCTTGCTCTGCTTACCTTGGAGGCACCTGGAAATGCAACACCGGACGAATATCGACTCTTGCAAGCTATCTAATTGTGTAGCTAGCCCGTAACAGACTCTTAGCAAGGTGACAAGAGCATTTTACTACTGTACATACTCGCGGTCCAGCTCATCAATTAGTTAGGGTAGGTTCACTGTATGTAGCATTGCCCCGTCACGTCCTGCCGCGAAGATGGAAATCAATTCTATCCTCGTGACACAGCAACGTGGCACGGCGCGGCGGGGCAATGTGACATAATTATTTTGAACCTAGCGTAAGACCGCACATGCGTATACGCGCGTGTAGTGTGCTGATGGTTTGCACTTTAGTGATACCTTAAAACGGGATACCGGGTAGCAGATTCAGGCCAGGTAGTAGTACCCATCGCAGCTACTGTGCTGAGCTTGCTGCTCTAGGGTGCCTATAATCGCTATACGTATGGGTTATGGTTGCCTGTAATCATGGGATGCATATATTCTATAGGACTTATTATCACGATTTTACTGTAATCCATTCACTGTACCAAAAAATTTCCTGCCTGGTGATACAATGTTCACTGTGCTAACTTATGTCCTTGCACTTTCAGGGAACTTGCCTTCCAGCTTTCTGAACAGTTTATTATCTTTGGGAAACCAATTGGCATTAAGACTGCCGTTATTGTTGGCGGACAAGGTTCGTTATAAATTAAAAGGTGATTTTTCTGATATGACTGCATTCAAGAGATACGCCTCAAAACAAGCGATGAGCATGTTCACAATAATAAATATTATGACGCATTGACACGTTTGAAAGATATGCCGTGAAAACCAACGAAAAAGCCAATATGCAATCAGTCAGAACCAAAACGTTGAGTTATACTGTAGCTGTGAGGGAGTACTCATCCTTTGCGACAATATAGGGTTAGTGTGGAGGAAAATTGAGCAAGCAAGCATTGTTAGTTTAAGCAATCATCCATTGTAGAACTGCATCACATGTTCGAGGTCGTCACTGTCTTGTGTCCTTGCTTTTTACATATACATACTTGTTTACTTACTTGTCTCCTTTCCTTATCTAACTGCATGCATGCAAAAAAAGGAGGATACGTATTTTTGGGGCATAATGCCCATCAATTAGTAGTCTTCAGCTGTTTCTTGCTTGTCACCTTTTGTTGTTTTTGCTGAACCTTTCCCATAGTTCAGCAAGTTTAAATAATTTAGAGGACCATAATCGCACCAGCTTACCCTCGACTGATCCGCTTGCTCTTTGTACCTTGCGGAGGCACAAGAAGTCACCACGAAGGCCGTGTATCAAACTCAGGCATCGGCATGCTATCTTATAGTGTAGCTAGCCCATGTCAGACTTCCCTCTACCAACTAGCGTGGAGACCGTGAGTAAGTACTCATAGCCCAGCCCATAAATAATAGCGGTGCCGCGTATGCGTAATGCGTCGAGGGTTTGCACTTCAGTGCTTTTCATTCCTCGCGCGCGCGTAAGGTTTGCATTTCAGTTTTTCAAGGTTGTATAATTATGCTGAATATTAGCGTTAAATGGAAGGATTATACGGATGTTAGAATCTTTTTTGTACAAACATTACAGATCAGACGGAGCAGGCTTCTCTACTTGTTCAGTCACCTCATGTTGTTGTTGGCACACCAGGAAGAGTTTGTTTTCATCTGATGAATACTCCTTGTATTTCTCTGCGCAAACTAAGGTTTTTGGTAAGTTACGTGTATACTATCCTGAACACGAGATTGTGAAAGTGGTTTTAGGCAAAAAACACTCTACAGATAGATAAACTCCTTCTCAGCAAGTACTGTACCAGTCAGAGGTAAAAATAGTTCGTGCGCATTTGGCATGCAGTGAATATGGAAGTTAATTAGGCTGTACATTCGAACAATATGTATAACTCATATTTTGTACTTTTGCACGGAAATGCACCATTTCCCCAGCGGGTGTCTAAAGTGACATTTGTGGCATGAATATGATGTTTCTTATTGCTATTTCATTTATCCTGCATAACTTAGTATACTGTGAAACACACCACTAATGCCATTGGGTTTGGCACTACATTGAAAACAGGTGATTTCGTTAAAAAAAACTGTGTTCTAAACTTATCGCGTGAAAACTTAATATTTGGTTCACCTCGACTTTGGTTTCGCCCGTGTTGTGCAATGTGGGGGCATCAGAAGTTATGAGGGAGTATAGTGTCACGCAACGTTTTCGTACATCGCGTTGCATGACCCTCAGCATGCTATAGCGAAAAAACATGCGAGTATTGCCCAGCCCATTAGTTGCTCTGGCTTTGTTTTCTTTTTCAGTTTGAGTTCATGTGATGAGTTATCGTTGATTGAAATAAAACATTCTTCAGTGTCAGAAGATCGTCAATGTGTTTCATTATATTGTTAAGTCTTTTAGGTTACACCAAATACGTTTTAATCAGGTTTATGTGTTCTATAGGGTACTACTAATTAGGCAGAGTCAGAATCCCTGCACACTGTATGTATATTCCTTTACTGACATTAATTGGCGACCGAAGTGTACCTTGTCGTTTGTCTGTGGGAATTACAAGTAAAATAAAAATCCTGCAAATTTAAAGAAAGAGGCATATAGGGATGGTATATAAAAAAAATAAAGGGAGACAAGATAGGGATGGGATACATGAAGCATGGTTAATGAACAGATAGAACACGCTGACACCCCCAACCCCATCACACAATCCCTATATTGTTGCCTGGTGTGCTACTCTTATAGGGGCTAAAGGTTACTAAATGCAAGCATTCTTTCACGGTGTCCCTGTTGTTTTTTAATAACATTTATACTGCCACATTCCCTTTTAAACTCCACTTGGACTCTATAGTGTATTGCAAGTTCTGAGTATAGTAATGGTGAATGTTTAATACTTCACCTAGTCAACAATATTATAGGGATTGTGTGATGTGGTTGGGGGTGTCAGCGTCGGCATGCATGAACTGTGAGGGTGACGGTACTTGTTTGTCTGCCTGTCTGTCCGTTTGTCTGTTGCCACGTTTTCCGGCAACTACACGCAACGTGAGATAAAAATAGCGATACCAGTGGGTTTATCGCAAAGGTGATTTTTGTATAACTACTGCGTTCGAAAGTTATGGCGTGAAAGGCAAGTGAAAAAGCCAATATGCAAATGAAGAGAGTACTAAAGTGCAAACCCTCAGCGAACTGTGCTGGCGCGGTACCGCTAATTGATAGGCTGGGCTGGGCTATTAGTAGGTGTGTACCCGTGGTCTCCACACTAGTATAGCTTGCGTAGAGTCTGACATGGGCTAGCTACAGCACTAGATAGCATGTGGGAGTCGATACACACCCTTCGCTGTGACTTCTTGTGCCTTCAAGACACACAGAGCAAGCTGACTCGCTCGTGGTGAGCCTGTTCTGATCGAGGGGTCTGACACGGGTGGAAATCTCGTACGCTTATGGTCAGAAATCCATAGAAATCAGTTGGAAATCAAAAGAAATCAGCGAAAAGTGGAAATCAGAAATCAAGTTGCCGTATGCGTGTCACTTTTCTGCTCCGTATAGCTCCGTTCACAATAGTAAACTACAAGGCTGACCTTGCTGCGGTGCGCGCACACGCGCGTCACTTGCTCCGGCCGGCTGGCCACACTGCGACGTGGTACCGCCTGATCGATCAAGTGTGTGCACACATAATACCACGCTCCGGGTTTTGCACAGAACTAAAACCATCAGGGTAGGATCTTGCTTGCTCGGCCTTGGCCTAGGCATAGGTTTGCTCAGGTGGAAATCAATAATTGTAGCTCACATTTAAGTTGAGAGCGGGTATGAAATCATGCAGGCGATGTGTTCTGCATTACTGGATTGACATTTTAAGCAGGCATGCTAGCATACACCCGGGTACCTTCACCATATTTGGGCATGCTCAGGCATGGTTCGCACAGTAGGCAATCAAAAGTGCCAATGAAGAGAACAAGACTCAGAGAGAGTTCAAAACATAGTGAATATAGGGATGGTATATAAAGCAAGATGATAAACAAGAATGACCTTGTGCATTGCAATGCATAACTGCGAATTGCATTTTACGCATTCGCAATAATTGTACACACCCATTTTCGGGATTTTTCAATCCAGGCTGAGTGCCCGGTAGTTATAACTCACAATATTGTCTACGTATAGGTTATACGATGGCGGCGCGTGGTTTACTGGTTTTACACGAGTGGCCAGTTTTGATAGGGCACGAGGGCGTAGCCCGAGTGGTCTATCAAAACTGAAGCCACGAGTGTACAACCAGTAAACCACAAGCAAAGCCATCGTATAACGTGTTTGTATTATGACATACCGCGGTAAGGCTCTGACCAATGAGATCGCACAAAAGCTTTCCAAATGCCCTCTTTTTAACGCACACCCTCGAGTGGACGGCCGGAAGAGCTAGCGACCGATCGGGAGCGGAGAGACAGCTGCAATAAGCGGTTTAGTTTGGTCAAGCTGGGCGGTTGTGCAGAATCCATGGTCATTTTTTCGAGAGTTCAACGTTACAAGTACGTCACTTTTTCGCTGCTGGACTCCACGCGAGTTTTGTAGCTGCCGTTCTGGCTCGCTTTCTCTCCCGCTATACCCAGCGCTCTCGAATGCAGCCTGTTGCAGTAGAAAGAAAGCTGAAAGTCACATACTGTTCCAGTCTACGGGAGCCTACGCGTCGGGAAGCAGTTTTTAGCTAGTTTTCAGACCACGTATATACTAGAGCAGTTTCTGGCCATTCTAGCCTGAAAACACTCCCTTCTGGTAAAGAAACAGCAGCACACAAAGAGTGTGAAAGCCCCTTACACGCTGCCAATTTCCTACTATCGTATAACTACCATATACCCATTGTGGTTTATGCAAATGAGTTGACATACAGCTAAAGTATGGGGAAATCGTATGGCCTCTTTATGGTATAATGAAAGCACTGAAGTGCAAACCCTCGGCGCATTGTGACGCGCACGCGTGAGTAAAACGCATGCGCTGTATCACTAATTGATGGGCTGGGTTTAGTTCTGCCCATCTCGCGCAGAGTCTGACGCGGGCTAACTATACACTACTAGACAGCATGCGAGAGGCGATACACGCCCTGCGTTGCATCTTCTGGTGCCTCCGAGGTCGCAGAGCACGCGGATCGATCAGACCGCGGTAAGCCATCCCGTCCGTTGCGTATTTGCATATTGGCTTTTTCGTGCTCTAGCTTTGCAACGGAGCATTTCCAGAGAAAACCACCTTTATTTTCTGACCTTCGTCGCCCGTTGGGTAGATGGTATCGTTTCTGGGACGAACAGACGTTCGAGGAGTGAGATAGAGAGTAACAGACAGACAGACAGACCCAAGTACTGTAACCCTCGCTGCGCATGCGCGCCGAGGGTTAACTACCCGTAAACTCAGCAGGAAGCGCTCACTACGCGTGTACGTTGTTTGGACTAGCTGGAATTCCTTTGATCTTACTCTCAGTCATCATACAAAGATAATTCTACAAAAACATACAATATAATATTAGCGACAATGTTGTAGGTCTTGTGTCAGTTTGGGATATGTAGCCATAGTTCATCTCAGCACTGCAAGCACATGCTTATAGAGTAGCTTTAGGCCAATAGGGGATTTCCCAACAGGAAGTGCTTTGAAATGTGAGTAGCAACTAGCAAGTAATGTTTTTTCCGCCAGAAAGCTGAGGTAATAATAATTCATAAGTACCCTGTTTCAATATTACCCTGCGGGAAACACTGAGTCGAATCAATACTGTTCACCTATAACAAACTAGACTTTCTAAGACACAATGCGCTACACATACCCCGGCCTAATTGTATAACCAACAGCCAGTAGAACTCACTAAAGTTACACAAAATTGTAAGGCTGTAACACTGTAGGAAATATAGATAAGTGGATAGGATGATGTAAACATAGGGCAAAAGTGGATAGGATGATGTAACCATAGAATTAAGTATTGTTTGCTAGCCGCACTATTGGAATATACTGCTGTACTACATACTGTGGAATACACTGCTGTACTATATACGGCAAGCATGCTACCAATAATCATTTCCTGTGATTACAGTTTTGTCACCAGACCCAACCGATTGTAGAAATTTCCTTGGGACTCCTACCACCTAGCCGGCCTACCACAACTTGAACCTCACGTGATTGAATGGAGGCTTGAGAAGAGTATATCTAAGAACAAGAATAACCACACCACTAACTGTTTTACTCTACAGGCGCAGAAATGAAATTTTTTCTGTAGCCGGCTATAATGTGCTCAATTGCATATGTGCGCCGGGGACAGTATTATCGGACTCAGTGTTCTGTGGCGCATCCCGTGTAAAACAAAGCACGCAAACTCAGGTATAGGCGCATTATTTCGCGGTGGTTTACTACGCGTTGTTACACACTACTACGCACGCCGTGGGCGTGTCATTACGCGGTTAAGCGTAAACAAGCACGGTCGCACCCCCAAGTTTGAGCGCTGTTCCGCACAAACGTGGGTGTGTCAGTACACGGTTATGCGCGAACGAGCGTTTGCTGAAAAAACTTCGCGAAATACCGCGAGTGTATAGTGTATGCCGGCGATTGCGGGTGGAGCACGCCGTCCTGCGTTACTACGCGCGAATGCTAAGTCTGCGTAAATTAGTGTGACTTCCCGCTTGAGTGCGTAAAAGCGCGATATTTCGCAACCGTTGCTGTCTGTGCGCGCTTTTACACACATTATTTTACACGGAAATGACTACTGTTCGTGCCAGTAAAGGAACTCCTCTTTAGGGAGTATCACTAAGTACGGTAGTACTTAGGATTGGCATGGTACCTAGCATCATAGATGTATGGGGCTATGATAGGGAGTTTTGTTCATCTTCTTCTTCTCCTTCTTCAGATTGAACTCGCGTAACTCAAAAACGAAACAACATATAGTAATGAAATTTTGTAAGAATGTATATATCCGTCACCCGAAGAGACTGGTCATACTTAATTGTTTGTAAACAACATTGTTTACAGTAAACAACAACAAATAGCCCCGGGCAATACATTATAATGGGATCGCATAACTCACAAATGGTAAGAGCTATGTGAACGAAACTTTGTAGACATAATGTATTCAATCACAAACATCAAAATTACAACAATACATGTTTGTAAACAACAACAAATAGCCTGAGGCACTTTTCTTTAAATTTACTTCTTCACTTCTCAAACTCTCGAATGGTAGCACACATAGAGATGAAACTTGGTAAGTATGCCATTTCCATGACGACCGCATTTTGTTTGAAAAGCCTCAGGCAATTTTCTTTAAAACCACTTCTTCACTCCTCAAACTTGCATCGTTTCCATGACGACCACAACAACAAATAGCCTCAGGCACTTTTCTTTAAAATTACTTCTTCACTCCTCAAACTTGCTAACTGTACCACACATGGAGGTGAAACTTGGTACGCATGTTTATTACATGTTTCCATGACGACCACAACAACAAATAGCCTCAGCACTTTTATTTAAAATTACTTCTTCACTCCTCAAACTCGCTAACGGTACCACGCATGGAGATGGAACTTGGTACGCATGTGTGTAACGTCGTTTCCATGACGACCACAACAACAAATAGCCTCAGGCACTTTTATTTAAAATTACAGGCATTTTTTATGTTATTCATTTTTATAGGGGCTTGCCCCCTTCCACAGACATGATACGTAGTAGTATATAAAAATGAGTGGAGACAAGTAAAAAAAAAATCCTGCGAATTTAAAAAAGGCATATAGAAAGAAAGGGAGACAAGATAGGGGTGGGATATATGAAGAATGGTTAATGAACAGATTTGAGTACGCTGACGATGAGTACGCTGACGTTTGAATGAATATATTTTTTCAAATTTTTTTGCTAGTGTATTAGAGTTAACTTGAAGTAACCCCCAACCCCATAACACAATCTCTATATTGTTGCCTAGGTTAAGTATTAAACATTCACCATCAGAACTGACAATATACTACTGAGCAACCAACACCCTTGTAGAGTCCAAGTGGAGTTTAATTAAAGGGAATGTGGCAGTATAAATGTTATTAAAAACAACAGGGACACCGTGAAAGAATGCTTGCTTTTAGTAACCTTTAGCCCCTATAAGAGTAGCACACCAGGCAACAATATAGGGATTGTGTGATGGGGTTGGGGGTGTCAGCGTACTCAAATCTGTTCATTAACCCCATGCTTCATGTATCCCATCCCTATCTTGTCTCCCTTTCTTTTTATACCATCCCTATATGCCTCTTTTTTTTTATTCGCAGGATTTTTAATTTACTTGTACAGTTATAGAACCCTTGAGAGACCGAGAAATGAATAGAAATCCATTTATAAATCCAGAGTAATCTAGTAATCACTGGAAATCTGAGAAATCACGTGATAATACCGAAATCACTAGAAATCAGTTGGAAATCACGAAATCTCGTACGTCATAACGGCATGTGTCAGAACGGTTCTAATAGGCCATTCCCTCTAAGAGCCTAAATAACTACGCGCGTACGCTGGGAATGCAGTTGGGTTATACACGATTTTATACTCTGCTTACGGGAGCGATTGCCTCATTTTGCGCACCCATAACGGCGTTTCTGCGCAGTCTATCAGCGCTTGCGCAATGTGAGTGCAAAGTTCAAGCCATGACGAATCGAACGGACCGTGAATAAATGATTTTGGCCGTCGTACTCCTGGGCTATGACACCACGAATGAAGCTACCTTTCACACGATTTGTACTCTGCCTCCTGTGCTCGTGGTTGAGTTAATACTGTACACAAAAGTGAGGCGCTGTCTCGGGTTCGTGTATGGCCTAGCTACATACGTAGCCGGTGTAGCCGAAGTTAGTAGGAGGCCAGTAGCCAATGACGAGTTTATGATCATGCATTATGTATAATATTATCCTCGCTTAGATGCCAAACTACTGTGTTGTCTGTGGGCTCTCTAAGTCAAGTGACCCTACCATATCACTATTTCGTCTACCTAAAGAACCCGGGAGGAGAAAATTGTGGCTAGATAGTCTTGGTTTTGATGAACAAGGTGTAACTACAGAATCTCGTGTATGCTCGAGACATTTTCGTGATGGAAACCCCCAAAATGCTCCCTCTCTCGACATCGGAAAGGAATTTTCCGAGAGACCAACCAACATAACACCTAGAGAAAAACGCCACGCTTCACGTGAGATAGCTAAAGTTCAGTTAGCTAAACGTTCTTGTACTCATACATCTCCTACATCAGCTGTGTCACCTACAAGTGGTCTCCCATCTCCACTATCACTAACCTCTACACCTTCACAATCTCCCTCATCTGGATGTACCCATGTACTACATTTGAGCGCCCTCTATCAGAGTGTGCATCAGATTCACAATCAAGTATTGGAACAGGCACTAACCCTACGGCTTCTAGCGGGACTTTATTTTCAATGCCATCAGGGTTGCGTTCAGAAGTACAGATCACAGTAGATGTTGCTCTTTCAACTCAGATTAAAGTGCTATAATCAGAGGTAGAGAAACTAAAGGTTGCACTCAGGAGAGCTCCTTTTCGGATAGATTTTGTATCTCATGATGACACCCTCATTTCTCTATACACTGGCTTTCCATGTTATGATGTATTGCTCTCATTTTACAACTTTCTTGGACCAGCTGTCAATAAACTAACGTATTGGGGTACAAAGAGAAAAACTCACACAAAGCGACGTAAGAAACTAGACAGTTTGAATCAGCTATTCCTTACTCTCATCAAGCTTAAACTGGACCGTAATATACGAGACCTAGCATTTCGCTTTCAAGTTTCTACTACTACTGTGTCTCGCTACTTCATTACCTGGGTCTGCTTTCTCTACAATGAACTGAAAGAAGCAAATTGGTTCCCAACGAAAGAACAAGTCGCCGGAACTCTTCCCCATTCGTTCAGGCTAAAGTATCCGAATACTGTGGCTATTATTGATGGCAGTGAGATTTTTGTGGAAACTCCGTCCGATCTAGTACTACAATCAACATCTTGGAGCAGCTACAAACAACATAATACGCTAACATTTTAAGTTGTCTGTACTCCTAATGGATCAATTTCATTCATCTCACCCCTTTGCCTTGGCTCAGTGTCTGATCCTGCCCTCATACGTGATTGTGGCTTCCTTCAAAAACTTGAAGGGAAGGAAGGAGTTTCAATAATGGCCGACCGAAGCTTCACAATAAAAGAAAGCTTAGGAATGGATATTTATGTGATATTATTACACCTGTCGTAGCAGTAAGAAGGTGTGGATGGCCATGTGCTTGCTGATACTTAACATATGCATCCAAAGCAGTTGCTTCCATTGACCGCCCATAGCTCAATGCAGCACCCGTTGCAGTTTTCACTCCTAGAACTGTAAGTACTAGGTTGTCTGGAAGAGTAGAAGGCTTTAGCTGCGTAACACGACCAAACAAGGATGCAGTCAATCGTAGTCTACGTGCTTCAAACCACAGAGGTGATGTTGACTGTCCTCTTGTTTCGTTTTGAATACGACGGATGTCTTCTTCTGAGACTTCTAAGGTTTTCTTGAACTTCATCACCTTCTCTAGTATAGCAGTTTTTAACCAACCACGTGTTTGTACAAGTCAGTGCAGTTGCAATAAATGTTTGTGCAGTTGTTGTCTAAAAGTCAGTCTGCGTAAAGTGCGGCTGTGCCAACAAGTTTATGCAATGTAGTTTTATGAATAACCTTTCTATCAATGCTGCCTTCTTTTCACTGGAGGGAACCTGAATTCCATGACACAGCAGCCACCACCGTAACTGTGGTACTGTTTTACTATCCAGTGGTTCCTCTCCCTCTATATCTTCCTCTTCTAGAGTGACATTTACAACTGCAGTGCCACTTGTAGATGGGGCTGGGTCCATCATAGCAGTCATAGCCTACAGAAGATACAGACTAGGTTTAGGGAAGGACTTTCTTAATAGTTACTCACCACGAGCACAGTAGGCAGAGTACAAATCGTGTGAATGGTAGCTTCATTCGTGGCATCATAGCCCAGGAGTACGACGGCCAAAATTGTTCATTCACGGTCCATTCGATTGGTCATGGCTTGAACTTTGCACTGACATCGCGCAAGTGCTAATATTAAGCCTGCGCAGAAACGCCGTTACGGGTGCGCAAAAGGAGGCAATCGCTCCCGTAAGCAGAGTATAAAATTGTGTATAATCCAAGAGCATTACGTCATTACATTTCACCCCAAGGTCCGTATGATGTCACGTGAGGCATTCCACGCATACTTCGCTCTTAGGGGGAACAGTCTATTGGCGTATTGCCTTTTTCGCTCATGTTTCACTCCGTAACTCCCGAATGCAGCAGTTTCAGAGAAAACCCCGCATAATTTTAGACCTTTATCTGACGCTGAATATGTGGTTTCGTTTGTGGAGCGATTGATTGCTCGTGAAGTGAGATGGCTCGTGGACAGTCAGAGAGACAGACACACACGACAACTATAGTAACCCTCGCTGCGCATGCGCGCCTAGGGTTAATTAGCACTTGCTTACCTCGACCGGGTCCGCTTGCTCTGTGTATCTTGAAGGCACATGCGGCACGAAGGGCGTGTATACACTCCCGCATACTATCTACTGCTATAGCTACCCTGTGTCAGACTCTCCGTGAAGTACTAACGGAGCGGGAGACCACGAGTAAACATACTATTATAGCCCAGCCCATCAAGTAGCGGTACCGCGCATGCGCAGTTCGCTGAGGGTTTGCACTTCAGTGCTTTTCATTAACCCTCGGCACGCGTGCGCAGCGAGGGTTACAGTACTTGGTTTGTGTGTCTGTCTGTTACCATGTTTTCTGCCACCACGCAACAAACTGGCCAAAAAGCGACGTCCTCACGCTTGGCATCTTTCAAATTGAAGGCGTGGTTGATTGCCATAGCTCTAAATCAGTGAGGCGCCGATTCTCAAAAACCACGCGATTTAGAAAGCCTTGGGCCCTCTAGTAGCGTCCTCGCTTGAAGGCGTGGTTGATTGCCATGGCTCTAAATCAGTGAGGCGCCGATTCTCAAAAACCACGCGATTTAGAAAGCCTTGGGCCCTCTAGTAGCGTCCTCGTTGGAGCTTGGACAGCAACTGCCTGAGGACCCACGGCTTTCTAAATCCGCGTAGTTTCCTCGAATCGGCGCCTAACATATATATGAATGTCATATGAATTTCATTGTGCGATTAGATCTAAATGTATTACATTAAGCACACCAACTTAGGGTTTTAATTAACCCTCAGTGTGCATGTGTTGTAGTTGTCGTGTGTGTCTGTCTGTCCATTACCCAACATCTCACTTCACGAGCTATGAATTGCTTCACAAATGAAAAGCACTGTAGTGCAAACCCTCGGCGCACTGACGCGCACGCGTAAGTAAACGCATGCGCCGTACCACTAATTGATGGGCTGGGTTTAGTTTTAGCTGTTACTCGTGGTCTCTTGCGCCATATCGCGCAGAGTCTGACGCGGGCTAACTACACTACTAGATAGTATGCGAGATCTTCTGGTTCCTCCGAAGTACGCAGAGCACGCGGATCGATCCGACTGTGGTAAGCCATCCCGTCCGTTGTGTATTTGCATATTGGGTTTTTCGCGCTCTAGCTTTGCAACGGAGCAGTTTCAGAGAAAACCGTTCAAAATTTCTGACCTTCATTGCCCGTTAAGTAGGTCGTATCCTTTGTGAGACGAACAAACACCCGAGAAGTGAGATTGAGAGTAACAGACAGACAGACGGACACACAGACAAACCGAACTACTGTAACCCTCGCTGCGCATGCGCGCCGAGGGTTAACAATACCACATATTGAGCGTCGGGTATAGGTCAAAAGTATGTAGTTGTCTCTGAAACTACAGCGTTCGAAAGTTATGGCGTGAAAACCAAGTGAACGAGCTAATATGTAAATTTGCCCTGGCTTACCTCGGTCAGATGCCCTTGCTTTACGTACCTTGCAGGCACCAGAAGTTGCCATGCAGGGCGTGTATCGACTTGCAATTTGATAGTGTAGCTAGCCCGTTACTGTCACTCAGCGACCTGGTAACAGACCACGAGTCAGTAAAACGGTAAATTGCCCAGCCCAGCCCAATTAGCAGTAAGCACATGAGTGTACTTACCGCATGCACAATTCTATAGCCTTGATGTTTAGAAACCTGTTGACGCATGCGCGAGATATTCGGTTTTCAAATTGGCTAAATTTCTGCAGAGAATGTTTACCAAGCCTATTGTTGGGCTACAACATGGCAAATGCACAGCGAAGGATGTGCCTCACTTGGTAGCAGCCTTTCACAGAAGGCCGTGTAGGTCGGTCTTGGTCAAATGTGCTTGCATGGAACCCTTCTCTAGTGAGCTCGCATGCGTCTCCGCCGAGTGTTTGCACTTTAGTATTTTCATTTTATTTTGTAGGTGCTGGATGAGGCGGATTCTCTTTTAAGGTCGAGTTTCTCTGCTGATCTTGGAAACATATTCCTTACACTACCAATTAAGAGGCAAACAATTTTATTTAGTGCTACTGTGACCGATACATTGAAAAAGCTTTTTGAAAATTCGAGCAAAGATGTGTTCACATGGAAAATTTCGATGGAGTAAGTATGTGTGTTTTGGATATGTATATTATGACATTGTGTTCCTGTACACCTGAAAGTGGTACAACATGTGTGAATTAGTTAATACCGGTGCGAGTACTCTATGGAAATTAGTCGGCACGGGGAAGTTCGAGAAGGTCACGAGCGTGCAGGGCGAGTGTTACATGAGCTTCGAGAACTTTTCCCAAACAATAATTTCCATACAGCACGAGCAAAGACTACTTCAACTGGTTCCCAGTCCTTTACGAAACTGTTATCTATTTTCCTAACTGTTCTTTACTGTTCTCTATTTTCCCTAAGTGTGTGGTCCACCCAACCTAACAACTAATTGTCTATGTAATCATAATTGTTAGCTGCATGACTGCACCATCTACCAGATATGTAGAGTAGGCCACCGATGATCGGACTACATATATCTTCAGACGCACTCCTGAACCTTTAGCAATGAGATTTACAATTAATCGATACTACACGAAAAGTATTACCATCTTGCAAAACAAGAATGTCCCGCGATGTACACTCGACGTGTTACAAAGCGCCAAAATCGTATTCGGACACAGGTATATTCGGATTTGGGAATCAAATGCCGGACGTCAGGAGAACAGAGTCAACGTCCGTGGGAAGGTACCGCACCATGAAGGCTAGGTCCGCACTTGCGCGCACGACCCGTCCTGCAAAGAATCCCCAGGAGTTAAAAGGTGCCGCGCATGCGCAATACGGCAGAGCCGCTCGGACACATGGCAGCAAGACGTTCAGCCTTCACAGAGGTAAAATCCTAGCAAATCAACGCCAATATGCGGCTCAGAGCGGGAAACAAAGCAGTTTGATAAGTTTTCTTCCGAAAACTGTTGGGATTACCCTAATCTATTGCACATGGTGGACCACCCCAGTCTCTTACATTGGCCATCCCACCGACGAGGGAACAGAGTTCCAAAGATCAGTCCTAACGCAGAATATCGTTTTTTAAACAGCTTATGCATGCAAAGCCCCTGGCTCCCCTGGACTGACGAGCAGTTTCACCCCGTATTCGGCGATACTATGTAGATACACAAGTGCCGACACAGTGTAATGTGAGGGCCAAGACAATCCCTTAAACCTCTTGTCACGGTTTTAAAGCTGAGAAATGCACATCAGCAAAGTTCTGAAATCCTGACAAGAATGAGTGAATAATGAAGGGACAAAAGGGACAAAAATGAGTGAATAATGAAGCACACAAGGAGGGCAAAATATTTGCATAACAACAGATAAAAGTTTCTCAGAATACTCCACTACAAACAGGAGGAGCACACAAAATGATAGTCATCCAACTTGGCCACACTTGGTCTAACTCTAACACGATACCAGCTCCCACACAATTCACAGCAAACCCACACATATGCATTCTT
>CASHTH010003963.1:0-39339 GCA_030341885.1 Geodia barretti | reverse complement strand
AGGAAGAGGAAGACAGGGAGGATCCCTACCTCCTGTTCAGGTCTGCCTGCCGGGCAGCCGTGCGATCATTTATAGAATATATGTCACCGAATGCGTCATAGCGTTTTGCACAGTGAAAAGTAATGCTGCTTGCCTGCTAGTGCGTTACTGTATAATATCTCTCTCCAGCTCTTCTGCCATTGATCCGATATGATCCAGTCAATCTCCATGGAGCATCCGCCTGACCGACCCCAAGCCCCACTCGCGAGAGCTCTTCCACAGCACTCCTAAACACCTCGCACTCTCCTCCTCTGTACGGTACTCCTTGCCCCGCCACCACCACCCCCTCCTCCAGGTACGTGCGTTTGAGAACCCGTCGATGGTGGGACCGTGGTCCAAATCTAATGAGTACACTTGTTCTCCCACGACTGGTATCAGTGGATTGTAGGTAAATAGGGTGTGCATCTGATCTTTGAGAAAAACCTCTCTAAATAGACTCGGTGGAGACACAGTGTGCGGGCGTTGTTTTTCCCCATACTTATGTATAATAGAAAGTGATTGTAGCTACTACAAAAAAGGTGCCTCTGGTAAAGGTTGCCTAGTACTCGCTCGGATGCGGCGTCCGATTGATACAGCTGCGACCAAGCCACCTCGCTGACCAGTTTCGTCTCTGCTAGTCAAACACTTCACACCCGGACCACGCGAGCAGGTCTTGCATGCCTGCCATCGAGCCATTTTTTATCGGCAGAGATCGGTCCGCATCGACGGCTAGACAGCGAACACGAACCCCTCTCGCGCCGATGGAAGCGGGGCTCCCGTTGCTGGCGATGGAACGCATGACGAGCGAAGGAAGATCGCTTGTGGACTTAACTTGGCGCGTCTCGTTCCGATGTAGCGAGCGATGTCGATATTCGAGAGTGGGCCAGCTCACCCAGTCTTCAGGAACGTAGATGCCTCACAGATGCATGGTCGGCAGTATCAGCCCGGCGGGTTAGAATTTGCATCTTCTGGCTCGCTGCGCACTGCTTCGGCGAACAGTGTTGGCCAATTGCTCTCAAAACGTTTGGTAATTTGCCCTGGCAGATGAAAACTCTCCCTCAGCTTGCTACAGAAGGAGGTGATGACATACATATGTGTGTGGTGGCCATCGCTGGCCGCTGCCCTCTGTGAGAGGACAAACGATACAAAAACTATAAACGTATAAATGCAGAAAGAAAAATAGCAGAACGAACAATATAGTAAGTGTCTCAGTCGGTCTAGAGAACGAAAGGTAACTCAGTTTTGCATCTGGCGTTTCCAGATGGCACTAGACCTCTCATTGCCTCCAGGACACGCTCTTGAGAGTGATCGATCTGCAGGCGTCCAAGGCGACTTGTTATCGGGGTCCATGAATCCCAGTGCCCCCACCCCCAGGCCTGTACCGTCGCTCTCCTCCCCTTTACCTCTGCAGCCAGTTTGCCAGAGCACGCTGTACTGATGAGCTTGGCGTGTCCCTGGCTCCTGGAGGGACGACGCCGTCGTCGACAAGGTGGTAATACAGCTGATTTCTCTGCCAATTACCAGTGAGTCAGTGTACACAGCGTGATTGGGAGTCCAGGCTACTGTTTGGTGTATATGTGGCCCGCTGTCTTCTGGAATTCATCCACGAGTCGCTAAGTCACGATTGTGTCGTAGCCTTCGCTGGCGGACGAGTGTAGAGAACGTGCGCAGGGTTTCAGGGTGTGGTGTGGCATCGGGGGCAGGAATCGGCGTTGACCTGGTGTAGTCTCTTGAGGGCGGTTCTGGTGGCAGGAGGTTCAGTCTCGCTCTCATAATAAAGCTTTAGTCTTGGAAACGAGTATACTGTACCTGCGTCGGAGAGGGATGAAGTGGTACTAGCTGGGTCCATGTGTTATCGAGCTGAAGCTTCGATCTGGGCCTCAGATTGCCTCTCTGAAACATCCTCCCTTGGTCTGGAGCCTCCAGAAGTGCCATTCCTGAAACACTCCCGTGATCTGGGGCCCTCCAGCAGTGCCTCTCTGAAACACCTCCCTGGTCTGGAGCCGACAGGAAGCAGAATGGCCCGCTCTGAAACACCTCCCTCTGGTCTGAGCGCTCAGAATTGCCTCTCCTGAAACACCTCATGGTCTGGGGCCTCCAGCATTGCCTCTCTCTGAAACACCTCCGTGGTCTGGCAGCCTCCAGAATTTGCCATCTCTGTGCGCTTCTCCCACTCGGTCCTAATCTTTAGCGATTCGTTCTCGGGTAGACTCTGCCCTCGACAGTGAGAGCGCTGCATTCTCAGTCAGCTGTATGGAGGTAGACGTCTGTTTGAGCGATTTCTGACTAACCTCCACAAATTGCTCTGTACGTCACTGCCTTCTAGCAGTGATCGACAGTCGGACATTTTGTGTATGATCATTGCTGATCCCTCAGGCAGAGCCAGGGACTTACAGACAAGAACGATACAACAGTGAGCTACATAATTACTGATTTAGTGGGAATCCTTGACGGGCGGAGAGTCGCGTTTTGCTGTCAGCCTAGCTCGTGTAGTGCGTCTGATGATGAAACGTTGGCGCTCGTCGTCTGTCCAGAAGGTTGAAACACGCGTCTGCTACTCTGCCGCTACGGCTCGGCTCGCTTCGGCAGGTGCTGGTTACGACTATGTCGTCCAAGGCCGCTTATTGAGAAATGAACTCACTGCAAAACTCGCAATTCAGGCGACATGCTTCGTCTCACCGTCAGGACTGTGGTGTCCCTTTCCCGCGGATTTAGAATGATGTTTGGATGCAGATCTCCGGGCGTCAAAGGCCCTTCCATATTCGCCACATCTGAACGTCAGAGTCAGATCATTTCAGCTCAGGATGTGCTGAGGTCAAAGGTCTCGTCCAGAGGAGTACACCGAGAAGGACGTGTTACAGATCGGGCATGTGAAGACGGACTGCTGTGGGTGTATTACTTCCACCGAAAGTGATGATGAGTCGTCCACTCCCATGATCGCTTCTCACCTGCAGAGAATCGACTTGGACTCCTAGGTAGCGGTACTAGTCGTCCCATTCTAGGGGTAGAATGGCGTGCTCGTCAATCCTCGCGGAGAAAAAACCTTGGAATGCATGTATATCAAATTGTAAGCCCACGGTTATATTAATATTATACAGGGAACGGAATATTATACAGGCGTGCACAGGCGCGTAACTTGCGCGCGGCGGAAACTATGATTACGTGCGAGCGCACCGCAATAAAGCTCAAGCCCCCCACGTTTTGATTTGTGTCTACGCCCCCGAGAGGAACAGATGGTCTCGGCGTCGCGGAGGATTGATTTAGCGATGTTGGTTAGTGAATGTTGGGACTCGCGTCCCATATCTACTCCAAGGTACTTGTAGGTTTCTTCTCACTGGAGTGCTGGGATTGATCCTCCTTCCAGCTGCGGGGGAAAGTCGTTCACAACAGCTCTCCCCCTCGTGTTTTACTATGTTAGGCGGCACATTTGGTAGAGCGTTGAGGGCGAGAGGCTGCCCACCGAAAGAAGGCTCCACCTCTGTTGATCATCCTCGTGCATCGCACTTGGTGGTGCGGCTGGCGAGCGAGAGATACATCAGCAGTATGCCAAGCAGCACACCCTGGGAACCTATAGCCTGTGAATGTGGCCAGGGTTGGAGAGGCAAGGGCGTACATAGGCGCTGAGGGAGCTAGGGAAGATATTTTAGATAAAACAATATCTGTCCGATTTGTGAGTCTGGTAGATGATCTCTCCATTCTTTAGGAGGTAGGTGGTCCTTTTTCTTCCTCTTCCAATAGCATGAGCACATCTATCCAGTCGAGTACTAGTAGGCTGGGTTCCTCCTCTGCATAAGTATATTCTCAGCAATCAGGAGTGTGAGGTAACTTGACATGTCCCTGAGAACAACCAAATCCGGGTAACCCCTTAGAGAGAGCAGTTTCAGGGGTCCCATCTTCTCATGCTTGAAGGAGGAGTCTGCATCACTGGTTGAGCTTGTATCACTCTCTTCCAGCTCCTTCTGGTAGTGGGGCACAATCTTGACCCCTCCAACGTCCGTTGCATTGCCAGGAACAGTTACGTGCATTCTTAGCTGATGGCCCCCAAGTTATCAGCCCACGGTTATATTAATGTATTATACAGGCGTGCGCAGGCGCGTAACTTGCACGCGGCAGAAAACTATGATTACGTGTGAGCGCACCGCAATAAAGCTCAGGCCCCCCACGTTTTTTTTTGTGTCTACGCCCCGATATTGAATAGGAGTCGGCTCAGCTGACAGCCTGCTATGCCGTGGGGAGTTCGATGGGCGCGTGGGGTTGCAATGGATCTTTCAACATTCTGAAATTTTGCACCTGGCAGGAAACTGGGGCAGGTGAAATCTCCTTCAGCTTCACGACGGTCGGGTCGACAAGCCTCTTCCGTGTATGTTGAATGGTGGTTAGACACGTCAGATTTCACCATCAGTATACTAAGACAGTGTGGAGGTTGGCACAGCCAGATTACTGACTAGTATACTTGGAGTTAGGTTACAGAGATATGTACCGACCTTGTTGAAAACGTTTTCAGGAGTCACACAACATGGGCTGACGACGACAGGGCGGCTGGGTCGAGTGCAGTGCTTGACTGGCTTGGCCAGATACGTCATAATGTGAGATGGTAAAAAAGGTGCTCTGGATAGAGGTCTCTTAAGCGTGACTGACACGGACGTACGCACATATCAAGAGAATACAACCCGGATAGTTGCTCACGCTACGCGCTCGACCCATAGGGCCACATAATCGAAATAGGGGCTAAATGTAGAAAGAACATACTGTTGCTGAAGAGGCTAAATGTCAGAAAATGTGCTGAAGAGGCTAAATGTAGTGAAATAAAAGTTGCTGGAAGAGGGTCTTCATATTGATTTATCCATTATTATACTGCATCATTTCTCTTATTTTCTCAGGTGGACCTCCTCTTTCTATGATGGCTACAGGGACTGCCCCCTCCCCTGTCCCGTCCCCTCATGGGGGTCATCGCCAAATTCACTACCCTCCCAGGACCCCATCACCTGGGGCCCAGAAACCCCGTGGACTCACCCTCAACGTGGAACACCACTCTTTATTGACACTATTTAGCTACTATTATTAAGTCTACATTCACACTTCTTGCACAGAAATATTCATAATAATGCATGACCGATGTAATGACTTTGAGCTCATGCGTCTGAAAAGTGGTATCAAGAGTTAGACGAGGGAATACGCAATTGCAATGACCAAGAACTAGTGGAAACTTGCATATTGTTTCAAATGTAAATGTGCGATTGACTTTAAAGAGGTGCGTGGTCGTCTGCACATACTTCAATAAGCAGTCAAAACAGCAAACTTTTCTAGGGGCACACTGAACTCCACATGTCTACAACCGTGGGACGTCATGGACATATGTTTACATGTCTGAAAGGTGTGAATACTAGGATCTAAGCCTGTCATGTCCAAAGATTTTGTGGTCATTTATGTGTGGGTGCTAATTCAAAGGCAATACCTGTGCTACTAGAGTGGGTGTACACAAGATTTTGTGAGTCATTCATGTGTGGGTGCTAATTCAACGGCAGACCTGTGCAATAAGGGGTGACACATGTATAACACACATATCTTGAACTTCAGCATGTCGTGCCTAATGTTTGGAACACCAGCTATAATAAGTAATGTCACTCACAAGCTGTCCGGCTGTCAGGCTCTAGTCACTTCGGTGTCACACATAACTAGTGAGAGAGGCACACTAGGCAGAGGCTGCCAGCTGAAAATTCATTGGCTGTTTGACCAATTTACTTGGCTTCCTGGTGTGGTCGATCGATCAGGCACAGATCGTCGCAAACGCAAGGCAGGAGGTCTTGGCCCACCCCCCTGGAAATGGTACACGTCGAAAGTAGTAAGCTTGGGGATCAACTCTCTAGGACGATTGTTGAAGAGGAGGGGACAACACTGTTTGATTCCCTGGTTCAGCAGGATTGGTGGAGTGCTGCCGGCTATAGACTTGAACGTGTGGATTGAGCTGTGGTAGAATTGAGAGGGAGTCCGTGGGGACCTTGAGTCTCTTGTTGTGGCGGGTTGTCAATTACTTTGCGCTCACGTGGTGAAAGTGGTATACGATTATAGGTTAGACGTTGAATATATTGCATGCAGAACCTCGAATACTTCGTATAATTATACATACTGTAAATGATGTGTGATGGATTTAGTATTTACACCTCTGACTGTTGTATGTATACAAGGTCAAAACATCAAACTTTTAGGGGACAATGAACTCCACACGTCTTCCAAACCAATGGGGCGTCATTCAACTATGTTTACACGGTGTGAAATGCCTAGCATCTAAGCCCCAAAGACTCTGCGGTTATCTCCGGCGGGTGCTAATGCAACGCGTATAAGCGCTAATAGACGAGTGCATGGTTCATCTCTCACACTCATTTTGACTTTGGTTATAAAATGTTCCCGAGGGGGATGGGCCGCACACAGCTGTAGTGCAATACTGGGCAACCCGTGGAAGGGCGAAGCAAGCTTCGTCACCTTCCGAGAGAAAAAAATTGATGTAATATCGAGCGGGCAGTGCCCGCGTACCAGATATTACACTGGTAAGAACAGTTATTCTACTTGATCTTAGCCTATAGGCCGAGAAGCGATACTATAGCCTTTTTCTGCGCCCTTTTTATACCCAGAGACTGCAGAAACAGTTGTGGTGTTGGCAGATATTCATAGAAACAGGATATCGTTCGATAATCGCGATATCGGGACTGCGCATGCGCAACGCATGCGCGGTAGTTATCGGGCATCCGCGCGTCAGATCCCTGTCGTCAATAGGAAGAATTCGTCCTTTGTTAGAGCCTTCACCGTTGCATTCAATACCGGAGTTCGTTCATTATTGTTATACGCAGGGAGAGTTCAGGCCAGTTGTAGAGAATGGTATTATATATACGTTTGCCCCAGAGAAGGATTATCCATGTAGCTATGTGCTGCATGTCCTGCTCTAGGGGATCACTACCACTCTGTGGTTGGGGAAGAGGTTCAGATGTCTGTAGGACCATTCCCCATGACGTTTGTCTATCTCTCCATAGACTACTGCTGTTGGTATAGGAGAAGGGATGAAATAAGACTGGGATACGTATTATTATAGAGTGAGACATATTGCTAATCCACCCTCCAGCTATTGGCAAGTTTTTGGGATGTTTGGTTTGTCATTTCGTTCACTTGCGTTCCTGCAAAAAATGCAAAACCGTCAATACTCTTATTGAAGGTGTTCAGGGACAGCGAAATAGAAGCAAGATAGAGTAAAATAGGGCCTCAAGTCTCAACGGAGGGAGTGTATCGACTCCCGCACGCTTTCTACTACTGTAGCTAGCCCGGCCGTGTCAGACTCTCCGCGAGCTACTAATGGAAGACCACGGGGGCCCAGCCCATCAATTTGAGCTCAATTAGCGGTATCGCGCTTGCGCAGTTCGCGGAGGGTTTGCACTTCAGTATAATAATAGCTGTCTTCCAAATTCTCTGGTTTACTATAATAGAAATGAGATTACAGATATAAACGTCTCTAAGCAAACCAAATCATTACGTTAATGTCAACAGTTAACAGGAGATGGTGTCAAAGGGGCAGATTGAAGAATGTTCATTTGGAGCACCGGAATCTCTACTGACAATGCCCGTTTCCTTGGCAACTGGCTCTGTCCACTCAAACCATCGGCCAGTGAGTGGTATCGAGTCGTAGTGTTTCCAAATGAAGCCCGCCTCTCCCCACCTTTCACCTCCCTGCTACCTCCAAACTCTAGACTTCTCATCGCTAGAAAAGACCCCCTCCTCCCTCCCTCCTTCCCTGCCTCACCCCCACCCATTGCTAGTTCTCTTCCCAGTGAAACTCTCTGAGCTTTCTCTTGCTCCTTGAGGGCTCTGTACTGGTGTGGGGGGAGGAAGTGAAGGGTGCGAGGAGCGTGGAGTGTCTTGGGGCCAGTGGCTCTGACATAGGCCGCGGTGGAGCCTTGGCCTGTGTGTGTGCATTAACGAGAAAGGGAATGTATTTAACATGCCATAAAACTAGCAAAAGCAAGCATTTAGGGAGTGGGTGTGTCTCTTGCATTTAGAAAGAAGTTTGGAGAACAAATCGTAGGAATATTATTGAGGTTGAGGATCATCTTTGCAGCAATTTTGTCATTTTGGGCTGACGATCCACATCTTTGAAAGTTCTCCCTCAAAAACATTCCCCAACACGAAAGAACATGATTGTGTCTAGCATAGCTACTAAAACAAGAAAGAACCAAGTCGCTATCCACCCAAGAACAAACAACACATGTACAGGAAGGTGAGCATGAGAGAGAGAAGTTGGAGCTCACCATAGCTATGTCCCCCCGCCCCCTCCTGGGGGTCATCGCCAAATTCACTACCCCTCCCAGGACCCCCATCACCTGGGAGCCAGAAACCCCCGTGGACCTCACCCTCAACTATAGCAACACAAAAAAACTCTTATTAACCTTTTTGACACTATTTTAGATAATTAATATAGATACATTCACAAACATTTCTTGCACAAAATATTCATAATAATATGCACCATTTTTGAAACAAATTGTAAATGATGTGTGATTTATTGTTTAAAAGAGGGCGCGGTCGTTGCACTAAGCAGTCAAAATGTTACTGAACTCCACATGTCCTCCAAACCAATGGGACATCAATGGACAATGTTTACATGTCATGAAAGGGTGTGAAATACCTAGGATCTAACCCTGTCATGTCCCAAATAATTTGTGGTCATTTATGTGTGGGTGCTAATTCAACCACGTATCTGTGCTAATAGAGCAGGTGTACAGAAGTTGAGGTATGCTTTGCTGATGAGGGCCAACAAGCCCGAAACAGCTGTCCAGAGCTCCACATCTTTTTTCTCTTGGCATCACATTATTGTTACATGTGTATCACACACATTTGTCTTCCAACCAGTGGGACCTCATTCAACTATGTTTACACGTCATGAAAGGGTGTGAAATGCCTAGGATCTAAGCCTGTCATGTCCCAAAGAACTCTGCGGTTATCTATGGGCGGGTGCTAATGCAACCGCGTATCAGCGCTAATAGACCGAGTGCATGGTTCATCTCTCACACACATTTTGACTTTGGATTATAAAATGTTCCCCCGAGGGGGATGGGCCGCACCCAGCTGTAGTGCAATACTGGGGCAACCCGTGGAAGGGGCGAAGCAAGCTTCGGTCCACCTTCCGAGAGAAAAAAAATTGATGTAATATCGAGCGGGCAGTGCCCGCGTACCAGATATTACACTGGTAAGAACAGTTATTTCTACTTGATCTTAGCCTATAGGCCGAGAAGCGATACTACAGGCTTTTTCTGCACCCTTTTTATACCCAGAGACTGCAGAAACAGTTGTGGTGTTGGCAGAAATCCATAGAAACAGGATATCGTTCGATAATCGCGATATCGGGACTGCGCATGCGCGGTAGTTATCGGGCATCCGCTTTGAGTTGAAAAGTCGCGTCATCCTGTTGTCAATAGGCTTTAGTTGATGTTCAGTGGACAGAAGAATTCGTCCTTTGTTAGAGCCTTCACCGTTGCATTCAATACCGGAGTTTTGTTATACGCAGGTTCCGTTGTATGATAATAATTCACAAAGAGTTCAGGAAGTTGTAGAGAATGGTATATAAGGATTATCCACGTAAGGTAAATGGGGGTAACTTCGGACACGGGGTAATACCCGGACATAACTCGCTATTCAGAAACGAGAGAAAGATTCGGATATATTTCACTTGATTACTACCTACCAAAGCGCTAACAAATCTTCCTCGCGTTTTTTTCTCAGCGAATAATTTCGAGGCTGGTGCAACGCCCCATGTCCGGAGTTACCCCCATTTACCTTATGTGCTGCATGTAAAATAACAGCAAGGAAGAGAAAAGAAGTGTGAGAAGCCTTCTCACACTTCTTTCTCTTCCTTCTTTCTTCTCAGAAGGGCTGCTGGGGCTTCACTTGATATCTACAAACACAGATAGCTACAAACCGAGGGCTAGCATATGTCCTGGCCTAGGGATCACCACCACTCTGTGGTTGGGGAAGAGTAGATGTCTGTAGGACCATTCCCCATGACGTTTGTCTTTCTCTCCATGCACTGTTGGTATAGGAGAAGGGAGGGAACGGTAATGAAACTGGGATACGTATATATATTATAGAGTGAGACATAATTGCTAATCCACCCTCCAGCTAATGGCAAGTTTTTGGGATGTTTGGTTTGTCATTTCGTTCACTTGCGTTCCTGCAAAAAAATGCAAAACCGTCAATACCCTTATTGATGGGAGGTGTTCAGGGACAGCGAAATAGAAGCAAGATAGAGTAAAATAGGGCCTCAAGTCTGAACGGAGGGAGTGTATCGACTCCCGCATGCTTTCTACTACTGTATATAGCTAGACTCTCCGCGAGAGCGGGAGACCACGCATATATACTACGGCCCAGCCCATCAATTAGAGGTATCGCGCTTGCGCAGTTCGCCGAGGGTTTGCACTTCAGTATAATTATATAATATAGCTGTCTTCCAAATTCTCTGGTTTACTAGAAATGAGATTACACAGATATATACGTCTCTAAGCAAACCAAATCATCACGTTAATGTCAACAGTTAACAGGAGATGGTGTCAAAGGGGCAGATTGAAGAATGTTCATTTGGAGCACCGGAATCTCTACTGACAATGCCCGTTTCCTTGGCAACTGGCTCTGTCCACTCAAACCATCGGCCAGTGAGTGGTATCGAGTCGTAGTGTTTCCAAATGAAGCCCGCCTCTCCCCACCTTTCACCTCCCTGCTACCTCCAAACTCTAGACTTCTCATCGCTAGAAAGACCCCTCCTCCCTCCCCCCCCACCCATTGCTAGTTCTCTTCCCAGTGAAACTCTCTGAGCTTTCTCTTGCTCCTTGAGGGCTCTGTACTGGTGTGGGGGGAGGAAGTGAAGGGTGCGAGGAGCGTGGAGTGTCTTGGGGCCAGTGGCTCTGACATAGGCCGCGGTGGAGCCTTGGCCTGTGTGTGTGCATTGACGAGAAAGGGAATGTATTTAACATGCCATAAAACTAGCAAAAGCAAGCATTTAGGGAGCGGCGGGTGTGCCTCTTGCAGTTGAATGTAGGGAGAAGTTTGGAGAGCAAATTGTAGGAATATTATTGAGGTTGAGGATCATCTTTGCAGAACTTTTGTCATTTTGGGCTGACGATCCACGTCTTTGAAAGTTCTCCCTCAAAAACATCCCCCAACACGAAAGAACATGATTGTGTATACCATACTACTAAAACAAGAAAGAACCAAGTCGCTATCCACCAAGAACAAACAAACACATGTACAGGAAGGTGAGCATTGAGAGAGAGAAGTTGGAGCTCACATAGCTATTCCCCCCGCCCCTCATGGGGTCATCGCCAAATTCACTACCCCCTCCCAGGACCCCCATCACCTGGGAGCCAGAACCCCCGTGTACCTCACCCTCTACTATAGCAACACAAAAAAAACTCTATTAACCTTTTGACACTATGAGATAATTAATATAGATACATTCACAAACATTTCTTGCACAAAATATTCATAATAATATGCACCATTTTTGAACAAATGTAAATGATGTGTGTGATTTATTGTTTAAAAGAGGGCGCGGTCCGTTGCACTAAGCAGTCAAAATGTTACTGAACTCACATGTTTCGAAACCAATGGGACATCAATGGACAATGTTACAGTCATGAAGGGTGTGAAATACTAGGATCTAAACTGTCATGTCCCAAATAATTCGTAGTCATTATGTGTGGGTGCTAATTCAACCACGTATTGTGCTAATAGGCAGGGTACAGAAGTTGAGTATGCTCTGCTGATGAGGGCCAACAAGCCCGAAACAGCTGTCCAGAGCTCCACTTCTTTTTTCTCTTGGATCACATTATTGTTACATGTGTATCACACACATTGTCTTCCAAACCAGTGGGACCTCATTCAACTATGTTTACACGTCATGAAAGGGTGGTGAAATGCCTAGGATCTAAGCTGTCATGTCCACAGAACTCTGCGGTTATCTATGGGCGGGTGCTAATGCAACCGCGTATCTGCGCTAATAGACCGAGTGTTATCTCTCACACACATTGACTTGGATTATGGAATGTTCCCCCAGATGGGCGCCGCACCCAGCTGTAGTGCCATACGGGGCAACCCGTGGGAAGGGGCGAAGCAAGCTTCGGTCCACCTTCCGAAGAAAAAAAATGATGTAATATCGAGCGGGCAAGTGCCCGCGTACCAGATATTACACTGGTAAGAAACAGTATTCTACTTGATCTAGCCTATAGGCGCGAGAAGCGATACTACAGGCTTTTTCTGCACCCTTTTATACCCAAGAGACTGCAGAAACAGTTGTGGTGTTGGCAGAAATCCATAGAAACAGGATACGTTCGATAATCGCGATATCGGGGACTGCGCATGCGCGGTAGTTATCGGGCATCCGCTTGAGTTGAAGGTCGCGTCATCCTGTGTCAATAGGCTTTAGTTGATGTTCAGTGGACAGAAGAATCGTCTTGTTAGAGCCTCACCGTTGCATGCATCAATACCGGGTTTGTTTACGCAGGTCCGTTGTATGATATAATTCACAAAGAGTTCAGGAAGTTGTAGAGAATGGTATATAAGGCATCCGTAAGGTAATGGGGTACTTCGGACACGGGGTTAATACCCGGACATTAACTCGCTATTCAGAAACGAGAGAAAGATTCGATATATTCACTTGATTCTATCTACCAAAGCGCTAACAAATTCTTCCTCGCGTTTTTTCTCAGCGAATAATTTTCGAGGGGCTGGTGCAACGCATGTTCCGGAGTTACCCCCAGTTTACCTTATGTACTGCAGTAAAATACAGCTCACGCTTATAGAAAAAGGAAGAGAACAAGAGTGTGAGAAGCCTCTCCACACTTCTTTTCTCTTCCTCTTCTTCTCAGAGGCTGCTGGGGCTTCACTTGATATCTACAAACACAGATACACAAAACCGGGGCTAGCAATACGTCCTGGCCTAGGGATCACCACCACTCTGTGGTTGGGGAAGAGTAGATGTTGTGGACATGCTCATGGAAGTCTCCTCCATGCACTTTGAGCGTTGTACACTGTTTTCTCAGAGTCACTTGTGCCATGTGGGTGGGGCTGTGGTCGTGGAGACAGGAGAGGTAGGCACACTGGTACCACTGCAGAGGGACACTACGGGGGAACGTATTGGGATATATATTAATAGAGTGAGACATAATGCTAATCCACCCTCAGCTATTGGCAAGTTTTTGGGATGTTTGGTTTGTCATTTCGTGCACTTGCGTTCCTGCAAAAAAATGCAAAACCGTCAATACCCTTATTGATGGGAGGTGTTCAGGGACAGCGAAATAGAAGCAAGATAGAGTAGAACGGAGGGAGTGTATCGACTCCCGCATGCTTTCTACTACTGTATATAGCTAGACTCTCCGCGAGAGCGGGAGACCACGCATATATATATACTACGGCCCAGCCCATCAATTAGAGGTATCGCGCTTGCGAAGTTCGCCGAGGGTTTGCACTTCAGTATAATTATATAATATAGCTGTCTTCCAAATTCTCTGGTTTACTAGAATGAGATACACAGATATATACGTCTCTAAGCAAACCAAATCATCACGTTAATGTCAACAGTTAACAGGAGATGGTAATTGTAAATGATGTGTGATTTATTGTTTAAAAGAGGGCGCGGTCGTTGCACTAAGCAGTCAAAATGCAAAATGTTACTGAACTCCACATGTCCTCCAAACCAATGGGACATCAATGGACAATGTTTACATGTCATGAAAGGGTGTGAAATACTTAGGCTCTAAACTTGTCATGTCCCAAATAATTTCGTGGTCATTTATGTGTGGGTGCTAATTCAACCACGTATCTGTGCTAATAGAGCAGGTGTACAGAAGTTGAGGTATGCTTTGCTGATGAGGGCCAACAAGCCCGAAACAGCTGTCCAGAGCTCCACATCTTTTTCTCTTGGCATCACATTATTGTTACTTGTGTATCACACACATTTGTCTTCCAACCAGTGGGACCTCATTCAACTATGTTTACACGTCATGAAAGGGTGTGAAATGCCTAGGATCTAAGCCTATGGGGTGGTATTCGTGTCAGTATTCAAACGTCGATTTTGCCGAGGCATTTGCGGTTTGCCGCGGCAAAATTAAACTGCCGCGGCAATTGCCCCGGCAAAACCTGGGCCGAAAAATCCGGGACATTTGCCGCGGCAAGAATAACTAGCTGGGCCATGTTCAATCGTGTCAGTATTCTTGTCGTTGCCGGGCCTTTTGCCGCGGCAAAAGTGCTCTTGCCTCGGCGAATTTCCATTTGCCGCGGCAATTGCCCAGGCAAGAGCACTTTTGCCGCGGCAAAAGGCCCGGCAACGACAAGAATACTGACACGATTGAACATGGCCCAGCTAGTTATTCTTGCCGCGGCAAATGTCCCGGATTTTTCGGCCCAGGTTTTGCCGGGGCAATTGCCGCGGCAAAACGGAAATGCCTCGGCAAAATCGACGTTTCAATACTGACACGAATACCACCCCATATAAGCCTGTCATGTCCCAAAGGACTCTGCGGTTATCTATGGGCGGGTGCTAATGCAACCGCGTATAAGCGCTAATAGACCGAGTGCATGGTTCATCTCTCACACACATTTTGACTTTGGATTATAGAATGTTCCCCCGAGGGGGATGGGCCGCACCCAGCTGTAGTGCAATACTGGGGCAACCCGTGGAAGGGGCGAAGCAAGCTTCGGTCCACCTTCCGAGAGAAAAAAATTGATGTAATATCGAGCGGGCAGTGCCCGCGTACCAGATATTACACTGGTAAGAACAGTTATTTCTACTTGATCTTAGCCTATAGGCCGAGAAGCGATACTACAGGCTTTTTCTGCACCCTTTTTATACCCAGAGACTGCAGAAACAGTTGTGGTGTTGGCAGAAATCCATAATCGCGATATCGGGACTGCGCATGTGCGGTAGTTATCGGGCATCCGCTTTGAGTTGAAAAGTCGCGTCATCCTGTTGTCAATAGGCTTTAGTTGATGTTCAGTGGACAGAAGAATTCGTCCTTTGTTAGAGCCTTCACCGTTGCATTCAATACCGGAGTTTTGTTTTACGCAGGTTCCGTTGTATGATAATAATTCACAAAGAGTTCAGGAAGTTGTAGATAATGGTATATAAGGATTATCCACGTAAGGTAAATAGCTGTAATAATAGTAATAATAGCTGTCTTCCAAATTCTCTGGTTTACTATATATATATATATAGAAATGAGATTACACAGATATAAACGTCTCTAAGCAAACCAAATCATTATTAATGTCAACAGTTAACAGGAGATGGTGTCAAAGGGGCAGATTGAAGAATGTTCATTTGGAGCACCGGAATCTCTACTGACAATGCCCGTTTCCTTGGCAACTGGCTCTGTCCACTCAAACCATCGGCCAGTGAGTGGTATCGAGTCGTAGTGTTTCCAAATGAAGCCCGCCTCTCCCTCTCCCCACCTTTCACCTCCCTGCTACCTCCAAACTCTAGACTTCTCATCGCTAGGAAAGACCCCCTCCCTCCCTCCTTCCCTGCCTCGCCCCCACCCATTGCTAGTTCTCTTCCCAGTGAAACTCTCTGAGCTTTCTCTTGCTCCTTGAGGGCTCTGTACTGGTGTGGGGGGAGGAAGTGAAGGGTGCGAGGAGCGTGGAGTGTCTTGGGGCCAGTGGCTCTGACATAGGCCGCGGTGGAGCTCCTCGGTGGAGAGCCTTGGGCTGCGTGTGTGTGTGTGTGTGTGCATTAACAAGAGAGAGAGAATGTATTTAACATTTAAAATGCTCAAACTAGTAAAGCAAGCATTTAGGGAGTGGGTGTGTCTCTTGCAGTTGAATTTAGGGAGAAGTTTGGAGAGCAAATCGTAGAAATATTGAGGTTGAGGATCATCTTTGCAGCAATTTTGTCATTTTGGGCAGACGATCCACGTGTTCGAAAGTTCTCATTCAAAAACATTCCCGCCCAACACGAAAGAACATGATTGTGTCTAGCATAGCTACTAAAACAAGAAAGAAGAGAAAGAACCCAAGTCGCCGTCCACAAACAACACATGAAGGTATTAGACCTGTACAAGAAGGTGAGCATGAGAGAGAGAAGTTGGAGCTCACCATAGCCATGTCCCACGCTCCACATGTCCCCTGCTGTACTCTGCTGCTGCTGATGACGACGATGATTATGAGGTGGGGATCTGGTGTCAGAGCCACTGGTGTCCCTGATCTTGAGGAACCCGTGAGGAGTGGCCCTCACCGAGCTCTCTGAGGACCCCACACCTGTCACGCAGGAACAAGACTATTATAATCAAATGTAGTGAGTCCACTTACTAAAGTTACGCAGTTTTAAAGTAGACGTCTATACTTTATACTGTCAGGTTCTAAACTGTCGTCCATACTTTAGGTTCTATATATAGCAACGTCACAGTTGATCTTATCTATTACCGAAGGTGTCCATATGAAGCTGCAGTAGTCGACACTCACTTTTGGTGGTGAATGGTTTCTTCTCTCGTACTGGGATGGACGGCGGGCGATTCCTCCGAGGGGGAGGTCCCTGTACTGATTGACCGTCTCTCTTTGTCGGTGGACGAAGAGGAAACAGTTTTCTCGTGGTGCCGTCACGGTAACCAACACTACCAACTCCTAATAGCTCTATAATAATATACAGAGAAATGATTGTCTGGGGGACATAATGACGTATAATTTTTACAAAATGAGTGAAACGGTAGTTATTGGTGCAGTAGTTAGAGCAAAGAGAGCCCACCTTATGCAATGATGTTTAGAATGTACGTTACATAGTACATTCAGATTCAGTTACCAAACACGGGTTAGTTAAACCAATCAAAAGGTAAGAATTAAGGGGTTAAATAGTAGAAAGATTTTGGTTGAAGGTTCGCTGGTATATAGGAATGGTTGGGCAGTGGTTACCTTCTTGTTTCAAGGCTCTGATTCTGCCAGAGATGTCTTTGCTGGCACCCCAGGCAGCGTGTTTCATGGCTCTCTGGGAGGTCAGCATCTGCTGGATCAGAATAGCCGTCTCCCTCTGCGGCTTGCTCCTGCAGTGGGGACGGGGAGGATATTTTGATTTGGTAGAACCCCTCCAATCCAAACACTAATGAGATAGACAAAGGTGTCCTTATTTTCTTAAAGTGCATGCAAGAACTTGTTTGAAAAGTGGAGGGAGTTCCTCATTATAGGTTGTCCTTTTAGAGGAAACACTGCAAACACTACAACTTGTGGTTCTCCAGCTAAAACTGTTTGTGTGAAGGCAATAAAGAAAACACTCTTCCCAATCACAAATCTTAGGCAAGAGATTGAAAGTTTTGCGCTGTTGTGTACGAAATTTGTTATCATATTTGCACTCCCAGATGTTTAGAAAAGGCGTTCTCCCAAGCAGTGACCTGTCCCAGTTGATGAGGGCATCCTGCATGGCTCTCTTCCTCTGCTCCTGTTTCCCCCTGAGCCACTGGGCCACGGTGGGTCGCGGACTCACTCCCATCTCTCCCATCGTCTCCCTCATCCTCTCGTTCTCTGCTCTAGCTGCTGCCAACATCTGGTCCAGAGCCTCATGCACTTGCTGGTGTGGTTAAAAGAAGACAAACCCTGGTTTGGAAGCTTGATTTGCGAAAGTTGAGTTTTGCTTATGGATGCATACAACCAACAATTTAAGGTGCTCAGTTGAACGTAATAGGCTTCAATTTAGTGCAGGCATTTTCAGAAAAATGGGTGCTTTTCTTTTAGTAGGAATGAAATACGTACTATGTATGATGATGGTACAACTTCTTGGCAAGAGGGGAAATAATATTACACTTTGACTGAGGTCATCATTACCTCTGATTCATTGTCAGCCCGTCTGATTCTCCCGTTCAGTTTCCTCACAATAGCATCTGCTGCTTCCTTTTTCTTCACCTCCTCAGCTGCAAATGCCTGCATGGAGTTTGGAATTCATTTTCTCGACCCGTGTTCCACATAGCTGTATATACTATCCATAGCAAGCCTTTCTCAAGGCAACACTCTTCCTACTGTCTTGTGTCTCACCTCTCTCTGGACCAGTGTCATCTCAGAGAGCCTGGCCTCCTCAAACTGTCTCCTCAGAGCTGCCTGTGTGCTCTGAGCCTTTAGCAGCTCCTCTACTGCTCTGTACCCTGTACTCTTACTCATGCCCATTTGAGCTGGATACATGTGAGGATAGAATATGTCGACCATACTCATTATATTGAAGGGTAAATCTTTCAGGTGGTTAGTACGTTCGTGTGCAATATATAAAGGTGAGAATGTTGTTACAGTTGGAGAAAAGCAAAGTGGGATAGGGGGAAGAAGGAACGGTGGGAGGGAGATAAGGGCAAAAGATAGGGAAAGACACACCTTTTTGTGGGCACTAGGTGTACAGTAGGACGTTGGAACGAGAGAGCTAGTTCAAAGACGCACCTTTGGCCATCCTCATGCGTCTCTCGATGAGGTCCATACTCAATCTTCAGTGAGGGGACAGGGAGGGGACAGGGAGGGAGCCGGAGATGGCTCCTCACCTTTATCACCAGAGCTGGTGGTCTTGGAGGAGGCTCAGACTCCCGCAGCCACACCAGATCTGGGCGAGAGAGAGAGAGAGAGATTGTGCAGTTTCACTTATTCATATCACAAATCTAAATCCAATTTTAAAGTGGTATACAAGAGACCTTTACCCAAGAAAGAGCATTTCGCTACATATGTGGGAAATAACAGACTGTGATGTGGTTTACCTGGTATTACACCTTCAAATGAACCGGCTGCCTTCCTCAGATCCTCCGCTGTATCCGTGGCAACCCTTTTCGGCCACTTTAGTCACCTTTGACCCCACAGATGTACCTATACAAGAGACAACAAGTAATCGTTTTTTAGGATGGTCCAAATTGGATCATTGAGAGCAAAGTGAGCCTGAGACAGTAGTCATCTCAATGTGGATTTCTGAAGGGCACTGCACATAATGTAATACACTTTACGTGATTTTGAATGCACATGTGAAGAAATTGCAACTGTACTCGTGTTCTCTTGCCGTGATGCATTTTGTTCTAGTATCTTAATTGAAAGAAGTTTTCCAAAAGGTTTCTGTATTGGTGAGTGAGGAAGGCCTACCCGGCCATCACACTATGTTTGTGGCCAGCACAGCAACATGTTTGTGTGAAACTACTGAAATTACATACTCGAGTTCTCTCGCTAGCAAGTCATGGTATTAGTGTGTTCCAACCAGTGATGGTAGCGGCTAGTACCTATACGATTGTGACCGACTCTGTGTTTGAGTGTAACTGCTAACATTATCTCGCCAGCAAGTTATCTTAGTACCAACCAATGATAGTAGCGGCTAGTATGGTAGCGTGAGCGGCATAGAATCCGACGGCACTGCTGAGTATGGAGGTGGGCGGAGGGGGAGATCTGTTTCTCCTCAGAACACTAAGAGCTCTCTCCAGGAGCCGAGGTGTTCCCGACATCTGTATGGAGAGAGATTGGTGGTGTATGAATAGGGATGAAGATGATTAGGAACTAGAGTGGGGGGAAAGGGTTGCTAGGGCAAATAAGCATTTCAAGCAGATTCTGTGTTAGGTCTCAGTACACTACATAGGATTCCAGTATAGCTCAATCTGGTTCTCTTCAGCTACAATGGTAATTAATGTGCGGTGCAAGTTATCGTAGAAAATAGGTTGGCCTAAACTTTTCGTACTTTTAGTACAAAGGTGGGCATGAGGACAGGGCAGATTATTACTCTGAATAATGTATTTCCAGTTACAGTGTGCAGGAAATTGGGGCCCTGTTTCTGTAATGCAAAACACTGTGAGTTTTTTTGTCTCACCCCAGATCCAGATCCTTCTGCTGTTGTGAGACTCAGTCTCCTCATCTTTACCCCTTCTCTCTCCTCTCTCTCCTCTCCCTCTCTGTCTCCTCCAACCTCCTCCCACTTCAGAGACTTTCTGTCAGCTGTGGCTGGACGACTGCCCCTTCTTACCCTCACCCCCTCCCCCTCTCCTTCCCTCTCTCTCTCCTCCTTTTCTGCAATAATGCCGCTAGTCCCCTCTCCTTGTTCTGATTGGTCACCAGATGACATCACCAGACTCCATAGGTTGTTTGTCTGCTTCTCCCGCCCTCCTTTTCCTCCTCTGTCGAAGCAGCTTCTTCCTATATCAAATAGCCAAATGTCTACCTTTTTGTTGCACGGAATGATTCATGCGGATCAAAAGGCCATGATAAAGGTACCGGTTTTCAATGCCACAGCCCAACGCCACGGTTTTATGCCATCATGTAAAATGCAAGAATTAAGTAGGTGTCGTAGTTTAGTTGGGAAGTATATGTGAGCATGCTATTACAGGTGCTCAAGAGAGCTCTAATAGAATTCGATATTCCGAACAGAGTAGCTACCTATCTTCATATAGTGACACACCTCAGGAGGGAATATTTCGACTCCAGTCAGAGCTCCATGGCTCCGCAGGTAGTTGGCCAGGTCAGGGTAGTCAGTACAGTAGTCCAGTGGAGTCAGCTTCTCTCCCTGCACACCAGACAACAAAGACAGTTACAATACGTACTCCGGTCGTGTATAAAGTTGAAAGTTTGCTATTAGAATGTTACGAGTGAATCCTGCAGTTATCGTACAGTAGAACCCCCTGATCGCTCTGAGTATAGCAGACAAACTGGGTTTCCAAACGTTGACCTTTCTATTGTAAATTTTCAACTTCAAAGACGGGACAACCTCCCAATGAAGGACAAAATGCTGGTCCTAACATGTGCATTATTCTGAGGCTGTAATAGTAGGACACTCTTAAGACGTTACTACAACTCCACCTCAGAAGTTGACACTGCATTGATGTTGGCTCCGTACTTGAGGAGAGTGTGAACGCAGTGTCCGTGGGTACCAGTGGCAGCGTAGTGCAGGGCAGTGGCCCCTGAGTCGCCTGCTGGGTCATCCGGAGATATACCACACGCCAGCAGAAACTCCAGACTCTCTGTGTATATATACAGCAGCAGTATGTGGAGATGATGGATTGAATGATGAACGTTAAAAACTATTAACAGAACGACAGACACCGAACAGATGAAGAGTACTGAAACGGTTTATAGTTCTTTCGTAATAACATTTGAAGGGGGAGAAATCATACTTAACACTCATAATTTGCAGAGGGAACTGTTTTAAGCACCAAATGGTTCTTCCGAATGGGCTCTGAAACAAGATATATGTGAGAGATTTCTATCTCCTGTTTCTCCCTATTATAAGTCAATGATGCGGTGCAAAGTATAGAGAAAGGATAGGAACAGTCAGACCAGTGTGTCCATTGGCAGCAGCCTCATGCATGGAGGTGGCTCCGTGGATACTGCGAGTGTGTATATCAGCTCTGTAGGCCTGCAGCAGCTTGATGCACTCTGTGAACCCCATGGTCGATGCCACATGGGCTGGACTAGTGTGTGTGTGTGTTAGTAAATACATTTCAGCTACTTTCTAGTGGTGAATAAGAACAATGCTCACCTTCGACCTTCATTGTTAATTGCTGTGGGGGAGAGGTTGATTTGGAGTAGATACTCCACACACTCCAACTGACCACTCTCCACCGCTGAAAACAGTGCACTCTGACCCTGCAGGCATTAACACCTCCAACCTTCCTTCTCTCATCTCTATTCTCTCTCTAAATTAATCCCCTCTTCATCTCCCTCTCTCATTTCCTAAGCTATGTATTGTAAGAACCAACAGACCTGACTGTCCAGTTCCTTGGCGATGGATCCACCAGTGTGCTCAATGATGTAGCGACAGTTGTGAGTCAGTCCACTCTGAGCAGCCACATGCAGTCCTGCAGACACACCAATCCAACATGCAGTTCACCATTAGTATAATCTGTGTGCCTGGAACCTGTCAGTCCATCGTTGTCTTTTGCCTTTGGGTCTGCTCCACTGCTCAGTAGTATGGAGCAAGCACTCAGGTTGTCTTGGAGAATGAGAGGGAGAGGCAAGAGGAAGAGCAGACAAACAGTGGGGTTGTGATACGTTTGGGTATTGCTACATGGAGTATGAGATACAGTAGAACAACTACTAGTGTCATGTGCAAATTCATTTCTCCTGGGGTTCATTAATGACATTCTTCTGACTTTATATAAGTTGCCAAGTCAACCTGGTGTCTGTTATGACAGTGTGGTGGACTAACTGGGGAACTGGAGGGCCCATTGGAGCGGAGTCATTCCCTGAGAATCGCGGCAGTCCACGTCACCACCTCGCTCCAGAATGAGTCTGAGACACTCCTGCATGTTGAGACTGTGGAGGTGGGCCTCATCTGTGTAGCCTGCATGGACACAAACACAAGTATACTACCAATCAAAGGCTGTTTTTTAAGACGACGAACCACCAGTGCATGCAAAGAAGAGTTGTTAATTCAATGATTGGATTATCGGTGTTTCTTACCCCAAGTGTTTAAAACCAGAACACTTCATTACTAACTATGCACTCAACTCAGTTTCCTCTGCATTACAATATCCAGACCTTCATCATCAGGTAGTGGGGCGTTTGATCCCTGAGCAGCGTAGTGGAGAGGGTAGCCACCCTGTGAGTCCGGGGTGGTGATAGATCCTCCTCCAGCCAGCACTGCCTCCACTGCCTCTGGCTGACCACTCACTACAGAGTGTGAGGGAAAAGGGACTTTGGTTATCTACTCTCACATTTGTAATACTCAGCACACACACACACAAGGACAACACACACTGTGACTATAGGGTTGTTTTTGTAATGGGAGAAAAGTGAGAGGAGAGGAGACACATTGTTGGCTTACAAGTTGCCCAGTGACCCACTGTGTGGTTGTCACTGTCCACAGCACTGATATCAGCTCCTAATACAACACATATCAATGTCTAATGTTTATAGGATTAGCACCACATACCAGCAGAGAGAAGGCTATTCATAGAGTCTATTTGACCTGCCATGGCAGCACAGTGTAGGGGAGTTAGCCCATAAGTGTCCTGAGGGATCGATGTAAGAGTGTTTAAATCATTCGCTAAACTCTGTGTGAATGTCTACCTTTGCTTCAATGAGGTCTTTGTGCTTCTTGAGTAACATCTGAACACAGCTACTGCCTCCATCCTACATACATAGATGGCAAAAGTATTGCCTTTATAAGTGCCATGTAATATTCACCTGAGTACACTGAGCTGCCCAGTGCAGAGCTGTCTTCCCTTCCACGTCTCGATCACCCCCGTTCACCTATTGAAAGATTATTTAAATGTTAAAAAAACGGAGTTTATATTATATTTAATCAAACTTTCAAAGTGAATGATTGTGAAACAGTCATTTGGAGCTACACGCACACACCTTCTTTTTCACAAAGTACTTGGTCAAGGAGTCGTGGCCATAGAGACAGGCGTACATGAGAGGAGTCATCCCACTGATGGAGTTGGGCAGAGATAGCACCGCGTCTCCTGCCCGTTTTACCATGACTGCCCAGGGACTCTCTCGAGCCTGCCACACTAGCTAAATGAATAGGGGTCATCCCCTCCACATCGTTCAGGTCGAGGACCGCATCGTGCAGCAGCAGAAGCTCAATTATTTGCAACACTGGCATTCCTGGCTGCAATGTGCAGTGGAGACTGGCCTGTGGGTATAATATGAAGGGATGAAGAGGAAAAAGGGAGGGAGATGGAAAATGCACAAGAAAGAAGCAAAGGAGAGAAAGTAAGGGAGACAAGGGAAAGAGATGGAGAGAAAGTTGAATAAAGGCCCCTACAGTTAAAACGAGTGAATGTGTTTTGATCTTACCTGTTATTTGGTCAGTTGCATTGACTGAAGCCCCAGCCTCAACCAATATCTTGCACGCATCAATGTTCCCCATCTGTAGTACAAGAATCCCATGGAAACAACAAAATATTTTGCTTAGTCGATTACAAAGCAAAAGAAAATTTTTCCTCTCTTTTACTTAAGTTTATTCTCTGTACAATACCTGTATGGCTTGCTCCAATGGTGAGTTTCCATTAGTATCTGGATGCTCTAATATCTCCCGTGGCTGATTTCTATGAGGAAGGCATTACATCACAATTACATCATGGTCAAATGCAGAGGATGAAAATCTAGACCTGATGGCCTGTTCCAGACAGAGGTGTGCCCTCTCTGAGATGGCCAGGTGGAACGGAGACATTCCAGTAAAGTCTGGGGTTGTCATGTTGGCATCTGAGCAAAACAACCTCCTTGATGCACACAGATTAGCTAAAAGAGGTTTCTACATACATACATTCACCCTTTTCTCAATGATGTTATTTTTAAGTTAGGTAATTGAAGGAACAACAAATAATTGCGACTGTACAAGATGATTTCCTACATTCTATCACATTAGCTAGACGAAGCTTTAACTTTTCCCCCTTGAAGAAAACTTCTCTAGTTATTGTCTGCCAACAACACACAGGATCATTATAGCTTTAAAAGCTGCAGAGCACGAAAGGGGATATTACCGGCAGACATTAGCTGGAGGAGGAGATCATGTCTCTTATAGTAGACGGCCCAGTGAGCAGCAGTTCTGCCGTATACTGTGTCCACAATGTCCAGATCGACCACTCTGGTCTCCAGAAGTAGCTGCAGACACTCTTGGTAGAGTCCAGTGGGGTTCACTCCTGTACCCGAGATGGCACGGTAATAATTCTCGGCAAGCTAAGGGTGATTCACTTCAAGATGCACACAGTATTATGTAGCTACAATAATATGGCAGTAAACATGACATCTTTGACAAACTGGAGAAGAATGCATTTACACTAATACTGGCAAATTATTTACTACACATACTCCTTTGACAAGAATGCATTACAAAATACTGGCAGATGATTTTTTTACCCATAAAGATTTATAAAATGAAAAGCGCTAAAGTGCAAACCCTCGGCACACTCTAGAAATGTGGAACCCATACACAAGTGTGGCACCACCACAATTGATGGTCTTGACCATGCATCAAAGAGAACAGCACCATTTCCATGGATTATTATCAATAGGTGAAAAAAAATGGCCAGCCCTATATCTGTTTGAGGCCCAAAAAATACACGTCGAAAAATTGCCAACCTTTCATCTCTCTATTAATTTTCGTATTACCCGTGGATTGTTTAGTGCAATAAAAAATTTTAAAACCCAAGGTTGAAAAAAAAACGGCCCAGCCCTTCATCTCTCCAGACAGACGTCTACGGACGCAGTGCAATGCCGAACTATACGCTGCCCTTTGAGAAACGTGGGTCAGTGGTAGATTTGTGGGTAAGGGGAGGAACCAGAGCTGTTCCCAGCCAATGCTCTGGACCACCTGACACTTTAGTGTGGGATCGAGGATTCGAACCCGGCACCTATGGTGTCAGTCCCCACGACTCTAACCACCTAGCCACTCGGGCTGGCCTGGAGAGGTGATGAAAAAACGTTCCATTTATACCAACAGCCAACACTCCTATTAAAAAAAGCGGCACACCCCCGGGATCGAACCAGGGACCTCACGATCAAGAGACGGGGTGCTTATCCATCAGACAATCCACCATTACTTGAATGGTAAATGCAAGTGCAAACCCTCGGCGAACTGTGACGCGCGCGCGTAAGTAAACGCATGCGCATTACCACTAATTGATGGGTAGTACTCGCGGTCTCTTGCCAGCTCGCGCACGCAGAGTCTCACGCGGGCTAACTACACTACTAGATAGCACGCGAGAGGCGATACACGCCCTGCGTTGCATCTTCCTGGTGCCCTCCGAGGTACGCATAGCATGCGGATCCATCATGCCGTAGTAAGCCGTTGCATATTGGCTTTTTCCCGCTCTAGCTTAGCAACGGAGCGTTTTCAGAGAAAACCGCCTTTATTTTCTGACCTTCGTCGCCCGTTGGGTAGATTGTATCGTTTCTGGGACGAACAGACGTTCCGAGGAGTGAGATATAGAGTAACAACAAACAGACAGTACAGACGACTCCCTCGCGGATGGTAAAAAAAGATCGATGCGCGTGTGTGGAGGAGCAGATACAAGAGACCATGGAGAGGCGACAGTCACTCCAGCCAAAGGAAACTAGCGGTGGAGATGCCCAAGTCGCAGAGACAGGGAAACCGAGTTGGCACATGCAACAGTTTAGATCCTGGGAGCCACAGACTTTCGAGAGTCCGTATGGGAAGCGAACGGTAGTGGGGCCAGTTGGATACCACATGTACTGGGGGTATTCTGACCCTCATGAGGGGAAACAAGAGGGAGAGCAAGAGGGGGAGAATAAGATGGAGACCTCAGATGCTGCCACTACTGCCCAGGATGGGCAAGAAGCGAAAGAAGAGTAAAGCGGACAAAGCCAGTCATCAGAACCTTTTTTCTGCTGCTTTTTTTAGTTGTTTGCTGTTTCTGTAGTGTGTGTCGCGTCTTTGTTTACTTGACCTTATGTACCCTGCTCGGTTAATTTGCTGAAACAAATGGGGCAACGCTGCAGCGTATATAGATAGGTTCACTTGGTAACTGCTGATGGTTTCCCTTTTTGGAGAGGAATCAATAGTTCAGGTTCATAGCTTGCAAGTCAAGTGGAATAATTATTATACCACCACAGACACAGTGAATGATACTAGCCAGCTATGATGTCATGTCAAAAACAAGGACCGAAGCATGCAGAAGCAAATATCAATGAATGAACGCTAGCAGAGGTGTTAGGAAGCGCATGAGACGGTGCACCGCTCTGACCTGCTCCAATGACAGTGTTAGTAATGAGAGTGGCTCCGTCCTCCGTCGTCAGAGAGAGATCCAGCCCGAGCACTGACGTCATCAACCGCTGGAGCGTGTCGGCGTCACCATTCTGACAGGCAACCAGTAGCTGCTCCTCCACGCTAGTCTCCTGGGGCTCTCCTTCCATTGCTGCTGGAGTCAAGATTCGCTTCAACTCTGCGTTGCTAGCGTGGGCAGAGCAACTACGAGCCCCACCCCCAACAATCTTCGCGCGCGTGTGCATTATGAATAATAATGTGGGTGGAACTCCTGTTACGCATGCGCTGCTATTAACAGGCGACGGAACATAAAAACGGTATAATATACATACAAAATCTACCAACACACAGAATAGAAAAATTTCTCTACATGACTATACAGTTCTTGATGTGTTTGCGACTGTGTTGTTGGTGGGAGGGCTGATGGCGTGCGTCAATTGGAGTGGGGAGGGACCTCCCCGCCCGACCTCTGTGTACGGGACAGAACTTGTTTGGTTTGTTGGGAGCACAGCTACACACCTGACCCAGAGACCTACGACTGAGGATAGAGAAAAAGATTGAGCTAAAGCCAAAACCGCTGAAATTCATGCATAGAAGATTGTAAACACCCAGAATCTACAGAGAAGAGCTCTATATTATACCTCTCACAGATGTCACAGCACTGGGTGACGAGGTGGGAGGAGTCAACACACTGACAGCAGGTGTCCCTGTCTCCATTGGCTGCACAGAGGTGGCCGCATGGTTTAGAGATGGTGGAGGTGGTGGAGTGATGAGGGGAACTGGTGAGGTGACGAGTGGACTCTGGGACTTCCGGGACTGGGGTGACTAAAGAGGGTAGGAATGGGTTGTATTGGTGATGCGCATGCAGAAGTATAATGTATAAGGCTATTCTCTATGACATACATTTGTAACAAGGCAAACTGAAGTAACAGCAAAACAAGCACCCATAATGTTCTTATGCAGAGAAGGGCAGATAGGGACTTTTACAATCCTATGACATTGTGCTGTATGTTGTGAACAAGGTACGTAACTAGGGTTACAGCATTAACCAGTGAACAAGACATTGTCTCACCTGGGTCCCTGGTCCCAGCTGCACCACCATTGTTGATTTGAACAACATCAACAGCTGTGACATCACTGGTTGGATCATGTGATCGCACCTCCTCTTGTCTTGGCGGCACAGCGGTGTCCTGTAGTGGTTCTGGAGTTGATACTCGTTCATTGCTCCTGGCTGCTGGTGATGTAATCGGGTTCTCATGTGACACTTCTATTGTATTGTCATGTGATCCCCCAGATGGTTGGGGTTCTGGCGAAGCATCCTCCTGTACTTGAGTCAATACAATTTCTTGCGGTTCTTGTTGGTGCTGGTCATGTGATCTCTGGTGAGCGGTCATGTGACTGTCACGTGACACCACTGAGGTGATGGTACTCTGAGCTGTTAGATCGCTGGAGACGGTGGAAAATAAACCGTCTTGGGGCAGTTCAGTTGGCTGGGACTGAAATGAGGGAAAGAATTCGGGGGCCTGAGTGTTATCAGGTCCAGTTAGGGAGTTGTTTTTGTTCTCCTGTCGACTGCTGGATCGCGAGCTGCTGTTGCCTCGTTTACGTCGATGTCTCGGTCGACAGTGAGAGGAAGAAGAAGAAGATCGTTCGGCCAGCTCTTCATCTGAGCTGCTCAGCTGCTGTGCAAGGCGGCGCGAGGCAGCCCTCGATCGCTGCGTAGATTTTCGCGACTGCTTCCCTTCTCCACCGCCTTTGCTGGCATTGCTGGCTAAATCCGTTTTGTTTCCGTCCTGTGAGGCTCCGTTCTCCGTCGTCTTGTTCTGAGATTGCAGGGGCTGACTCGATTCAGTCTCTCCCGGTCCTGTTGTCGTGACGCGCCTCTCCAACACTGGGCTGTTCTTTGGGGTGGCATTGGGCGAATTCTGAGACGAATTTGGTGGTGGCTTATCGTTGTTGGCATTGCCATTCGCTCCAAGAGGGCCTCCATCATTGTTGGCCCGTGCGTCGAGTTGCCAGGGGAGAAAGAGCTGTCTGGGAGTGGCGTTGCTAACCTCCTGCTGGCTGTGAGAAGATGGGGCGGCCCGCAGGGACTCTGTACTTTGCTGGGTTCTGAGGCGCTCGACAGCCGATGCAAGAACAGCCCTTGCTTCACTAGGATCAGTACTAGCTGGGGACGTAACTGATGTCACACTTGAAACTCCTCGAACGTACTCGGCAGATGTGACAAGAGGTGAAATGGGTCTTGTTCTCGGTGGGTGTGCGAGGACCCTGTGAAACACTGGGACTTGCTGGGGACTACTAGGAGAACTGGCATCACCACGACCTCCATGACTCGTTGAATTGAGGCTTATGGTCGGTAGAGAGAGGTTTAGGGTTTGACCGTGGGGGCGAGCAGCAAGAGAGCGAGAGTGGGAGGGAACAGGGCTGGGAGCATGGCGGGTCTGTTGAGTGGCAGAACCAGTATGTACTACAGGACCCAGTTTTGGTTGCTGTGGGCTGGAGTCTTGACTATTAGAATGACCAGCCATGCGCACAGGTTGTGAGTCCTGGGTACTTGCTGGTAGCCTTGTTGTGGTGTCTTGAGGGCTTAGAGCATACCCTGGCTGTCTTGAATGGGCGTCTTGCTGAGTAGAGCTGTGACCTAGGGAATCTCTGGAAGGTTGAGTGTTAGAGTTTTGTAGGCCGAGAGTATAGTTGGCGAGCCTCTGGTGTGGTGTCAGGGAAGGATCACGAGATGAAGTTAGAGAGAAGGGAGGTGGGTGGCGGTAAGACGGGAGGCCGGGCAGGCCAAGCTGGTGGATGTGGTGCGTAGGCTGGGAGTGTGACACAGATGAGAGGGAATTTTGCCGCAGCGCCATGGCAGCAGCTGTGTCACTGACAGCTCGAGAGACATGGGAGTGAGCTGAAGAATGGGGAGCATTCCCTCCAGCGCTAACAGACGAGGAAACCTCATCTCTACCCGAAAACTCTCGAAATCCTCTCTCCAGTTGCTGGTATGCCGTTATTGGTCTCGGGGTCTGGCTGTATGAGGCAACCCAACTGGCTGTTCTCTCGAGAGTGGAAGGTTCAGGAGAATCTTCTATCGGGAGTTGTGATCTCTCTCGAGGGACCTCCTCTTGTTGGCGAGAAGGCGGAGCTAATTGAGGGGAGCGGTCTGAGGACTGGGCTCTGCTAGTGCGAGATGTGGAGTGAGTTGCTTGCGGATCGTGGCTGGTGTGTTTTCGACTTCTTTTGAAGAGGCTTGTGAGAGATGGAAGCTTGCGATGCCCTGAGGAACGCGAGTGTCTGTGAGTGGTTGGCGGATCCTGCTGGCTCTGTGACTCACCCCCCACTGCTTGTGCCGCCCCTTCGTCTTCTCTTCGTCTCGACTGCCTCGAGGGACGCCGCTGCCTCTGTCGCTGCCTCCGCCCACCATGTTGTCCGAATATCTCCTCGTAGCTGGGGGGAGGATCCCGATAGAGTGGCTGGTCTTCTCTGACAACAGTTGTGGTGTTTCTCTGACTTGCCTGAGTTACTCTCTGACTTGCCTGAGTTTCTCTCTGACTTGCCTGAGTTTCTCCCTGCCTCGGAGGGGAGTAGGGAGGAAGGTATTCCGAGGAGCCCGCCCCTGGTGCAGGTGGAGGGATAACCACCTCTCTATGCTGTTCCTCCATATGTATTGACACTGGGAACTGAACTGGAGAAAGAGGTACGATTTCTCCTCCCTGGGTAAGCGGTGTCACAGACTGCGCCAGGTTCTGCGTGACGCAATCGGACCTCGACATGTCGGGACTATCGTTGTTGGGCGGAATCTGAGAGAGGCTGGTGAGGGAGTTTGGAGGGTTTGGAGAGTGGCGGAAGAGAAAGTCTGGGTGCGTGTGAGACAGTCCTGCTCTACCAGTAGCCAGTGAGGGCTGTCCAGGTGGCGAGAGAGCGTTGATAACTACTCGGTAACCTAACCCGGAACTAGAGCTCAGTCTAGTTGGAGCACCTCCACTGACTGCCCGATTGGTCTGCGGGACCGACTGCGGTGGAGAGGGAGAGTGCAAACGGCGTCCCTCTTCCCTTGCAATGGATCTGTCTCCCTCAATCAGATTCCCAGAGTCCATCCCTTCAATGGCACGAGTCATCATTTCAAGATCTTGGGAGAGTCTCTGCGCTGCGTGGTGATGGTGTCTGGAGCCGTTGCTGGAAGACCCAAGACTCCCGCGATGGTGGTGTCTTCGACGTCCTGATCCACGGTGGCTCCCCGAATCTCCCAACTCGCTTGAAGCCTGCTTTTGAGCCGCGCGGAAATGTACAGCCACGCTATCGCTGAGAACACTGGGAGCATGAGTGTTAGCTGGGGAAGCCGATCGCCGATTTCTCCTGTGAAAGTTTCCAAAACCAGACGGAGGGGCACTGGCTGTACTCCATGACTGCCATCCTCCATACCTTTCCCTACTGCCATCTGACACAGCACTCTGGTAGACTCCAGGGTTGTGTAGAGACCTACACTGAGATTCCTCTCGTGAGGGTGGTGTTGTTTGGTGATGGTACTCGGGGATATCCTGGGTTCCTTGGCTCTGGGCTGCAGCTGTGGCAGGAGTGAACGATGCACTGCTTGGCTCTTGTGTGGGAGGGACCTGAGACTGCGATTGTCTCTCGGGCAAGTTCTCCGAAGTTTGGGGAAGATTTTGAGAAAGAAATTGAGCTGACATCGCAGCACTAGATTGTGTAGTTGATGCCACCATATTCTGCCCAGGAAACAAAGTGAAATCAGCAGATCCAGTGCCAGGTGGAAGGTTCTGCTGGTTTGAATCGACCTCAGACGACCGCGTCAGGCTGTGTGAGGTGTCGCTACTGGTGCTTGGGGGTTCCAACTGTGGCATATTGGCTCTGTTGACAACCCTAGCAACCTGGGAGGTGATGCTGGGATTAGTATTGTCGCTCACAGCACTCGGTGGAGAGAGAACTGTGGAGACAGCATTGCCCAGAGCATCGTGACGAAACGGAGAGCCACCTCTCCTCAATTCTGACTCGGGAAGGGGAGACAGGGAATGCATACTCTGAGTGAACTGAGTGTGTTGCGTCTGAGAGGCCGAGAAGGTTTGAGTGGCCGTTTGCTGCGTGCTGAACTCTTGACTTACTTCCGCAATGGGAGACATGATGTGGGGACCACTGTACACAGTCGTAGGATTTCGAGGAATGTTACATTGGGACTGGTCGATACCTGATGATGCAATCTGTTGTTCTCCTGTCCACTGAGGAGTAGATGGTGCAACCGCAGATTGTGTACCAGCTTCAAAGTCAGATCTGAGAGCTGCAGTGCTGTACTGCTGCTGAGCTAGTTGGTTGTCAGAGCGGTTCTCCTGGCCAAAGGTGTCTCTTGTCTGAGTCTCACACTCCATTTTCACCTGATACTGGTTCCTTGCCTCCTCAAACCTCTCGCGCTGCCCAGAAACAGAGTGCTCCACTGTGCCCAGAGAAACATTCTCAACCAGGCCTGGGTCACTTACGACACTCACTGGTACAGAGGTAGTATCTCCAGCAGCTATTGCCATTCCTACCTGGGCACTGGTTGAAACGTCGCTCAGTTTGTCAGACATTTCGAAAGTGTGGGTTGTTACTGGCGACACTTGCATTGGCTCACTGGCCTCCCCCTCCTTGTCTCCCTCTGTTTCCTCCATTCTGTGGTGAGAACTCTCTTCTTCCCTCTCTCTTCTTTCTTCCCCGAGTGACATAGCTAGGGTGGTGTGAGGATGCTCCCTTCCAGTGGTGTTAGTACCGATTGAGTTCCATGGAGGAGTGTTTCGGAAAATCTGAGGAGAGCGGTAATCGGACGGCAGGGCCCGGGGAAGACGTGGACTGGAATGGAGACTGACAGCACCCACTCTGGTCTCGGAATCAGAGTGGCACTGTCTGGGAGGTAGATTTGAGACCGTGCTGGACCCTGAACTCTGCTGAAGACTGGAAGCTCTCCGAAACTCTACCTGTTCCGACGGTCTTCGTAGTGTCCTCCGCGATGCCTCGTATGACCTGATCTTCAGCTGCGGTCGACGGAGAACTTGTCTAACGTCGTGTGCACTGCCTTCTCTGAGTCTGCAGTATTCATCATCCACTGGCACCACACCAGCCCGTTTATCTGGTCTCGGTTCACTGGAGGTTTCAGTTTCAATTCGATGGGTGAGGTGTTCCTCTTGGCTGTCGTCTGGCAGGAGCCGCTGGTACTCAGTGTCGCCAGTCTTTGCTCCGATTTCCCGTCGCTGTCACTGGTGCCACCAGATGATCTCTTCCGCCCCATTCGGTGAACATGCGGTGAGTGAAGACTCTCAGAATACCTCACACTGGATTGTGACTGCGTCATATCACTGCTCGTTTTATGGGCAGGGGAACTGGGAAGATTCCGGGAAAGGGGGCTGAATTCGTCGGAAAATCCCCCCAACGACCCCCTTCGTTGTTGCGAAATTGGAGCTGAAGTTAGAGGTCTTGCGGCTCCTCTTTCAGACATTGCCCGTGACACGTGAGGAGAAAATCTGGTGGTACCTGTCCCCACATCACTCCATCTTCCATGGTCCACTGAGTACTGTTGACAACCCCTGCCTCCATCGTAAGACTGACTGAACTGCTGGGAAGGGGTGTGGCTTGATGGATCATGTGATCTCACCTGACTGTCACGTGACTTATGGGGGTCATATGTGGGGACCACATGACTATCATGTGACCAATGCTGGGGTTCTCGGAGTCTGGGAGAGGGGAGACGATGGGAGGAAGAGAAACTGTCAAAGGAAGAGGGTTGCCGTGGTTCTGTCTTTGTTCGTTTCGAGGGCACAGTTTGTTCGTGGACGGAGAAAGAAGGTGGGTTGGGAACAGGCTGGCCAGATGTCAGAGAGTGGTGCTTGTGTCTTCCATAAAGACTTTCTGTACCTGTAAGGATACACAAAAATATCTCTCTTAAATGTCTGTGTTCCAATCTCTTTCTTATATGCAGGTATTGAAGATAATGGGGAAACCTTAATCAGCATGTGCTCAAAGAGCTCTTCTAGAACTATAACATCAGTCAAGAAATTAAACTTCAAATCACCTATCTTCTTACATCCAAAACAACACGCAAGCCGGCGTCACCCGTCCGAGAGTGACTCATACCCTTTCATTGCAATGTACGCGGGTTTCCGAGAGACACTTCACCATCTACAAAAATACATCAAATACTCGGTAAGTTACCTCTATAACCTTGTTCTAGCTTCTCCCACCTCTGAATGCTCTTGGCAGAGTCTCTGCGCTTGAAAATGAATTGCTTGCCTGACACAATTGTCTTTCCTCTGCCCATTCGCTACCTACAAAGAGAGAGAATTCATACACTTCATATGAGATGGGAGGGAGTTCTTATAGTGTAGAATGGTGGGAAGTGCAAGTGGAATGTAGCATGTAAAAGCGGTGTTTCCGATTGAAACATTTGGGCCATTTTGTTTTCAAGTCTATAGAGCATACGTACCCCATTACTAAAAACATTATGGTAACAGGACTAATTGTTATTGGCATGTGACACTCAAATTACATCATAGTAGTTAGTGCGGGATACTTTTATTCCATGAGGGTAGGGTAGCTAGGGATAGTTAGAGGGCTGTTGGCTACGGTCAGGACCTGGGGTCACATGTACAGAGTCTCTGAATGAACTCGCTTAAGGATAGTAATTCATACAAAGAAGCCGTAAGGCGCAAAGCAGCCAGAACAGGGAGGGTGGACTGCAGGGACAACCCAACGGTATCACAGTGGGAGAAACTCAAACTAGTTTCCATTATAAATTAAATAGGTCCTTATTCCCACTATAGATAGAAACACTTTTCTGTGGATTTTCTCAAACCTTAAAAAGCTGCACTGTTCCTTTCCACTTTTCATAATTCTGCTGCAATTAGTGCACTAGTCAAAGGCATGGGGGAATCCCTTGATTTTTTTAAAATTTAAACCATGAACTAAGAACAAGGTGCTGACGCGTGAAGCTAATAACACCGAATAGCACAGCTAGAACTGTGGCCAAAAGCTCCTCGGTGCCGAACAAATCTGTGAATTATGAACTGAATTGTTGATACGTACCAACTAGCTTTAGACTGCATCACACCCGTTGTTGATGACGAGGCAGATTTTGACCGGGTTAGCTTTAGCGAGTTAGTGGACTGTGCTGGCAGATTTGACTTACCTTCATTCAGAGAGCGTCCGGGGTAGTTCTCAGTGGATGTAGACATGTGTCCAATTAGAATGTGGAGAAGAGAGTACTCAGAACACAAAACAGCGGCATCAATTTACATGTTCTGGGTAGTGAAACGGGCAGGCAGAGGGGTCAGGAAGGAGATCGGAGAGGGCGGAGGAGAGGGGAGAGAAGACGTGCTAGGCTGAAGGGCCGAGAGGACCTAATTTCACACGGTTACCTGTAGCCATGGATGACAGAAAGAGTTCCGAAAATTCAGAAGTGGGGGTATTTGTGGAGTAGGCAACTATCTCTCGTCCAGATATTCTGGAAACAAACCAAAAAACGACCAGACTTGTTCCAGCACCAAAAGGACAAGGGTCTTATATGCAAAACACAGTGCAAAATAGCACCACCAACTATTGATGGCCTCCATGCCCCAAGGTATACTAATCGCCCGGATTTCCACTATAAAAATGGTATCATGGGTAGTTAGAACTTAAAACACTAGAATTGAACTCATCCTCCATAACGAGGACGATAACTTGGTGCCTCCACAGTATCCGCCTGAATTGGCGATAGCGGCACTATGTGCATAATAGACAATTATGAATAGCTTGGAACTTGTTATGGTTGTGTGTCTAAAGACAGGCTCACTGCAGTCGCCCCTGATATATAGCACTGAAAGGCCCCAAAGTCGCATACGCTGAATGGCACGTAAGCCACCAGAAGAACACACAAGAGAAAGCGTCCGAGAGAGAGAGCGCGGAACGCGCGTTTTAGGCCTTTCTTATGTGCTCGCCCCGTAGCAGGTCGGACGCTCGCGCGACGAATGTAATACTTATGGCTGAACGTTGCATTAATGTGGTGAGGCCTTAGTGCCCAGACAGGCGTTCATATCACCACAGTGCGATTCGATTGGTTTATAGTGACCACGGAGGTAACAGGTGTAGACGCTAGTAGGTAGTATTAAAGGACATATAAATGAGTATTGGGTTTATGGGAGGCTCTGGAATATTATATGTATGTGGCTTGCTAAGGGTACTAACAGAAAGACGCAGAACTGAGACCACAGAGTTCAGATAAACCTACACGAGCTGCTCGCCGAGGGTTAACACCTACAGTAGTCAGTAGTTGCTACCCCACCTGTTGAAGGTATTGAGGACTCGGGGGGGGACGAGTCCCAGGCGAGTTGCTAGGGCGAGAGACTGGGAGAGACGGGTAGGAGGGTGCAAAGGGTGGGTGGCAGGGTCAGCGGTATTGCAGAGTCTCAAAGAATTACACACCATCACTTTGTCGTTTGACTGACCCTGATGGAGGGACAAATCGGAATTGGGTGAAAACGCTAAGAAGGATAGAATCTTGAGAGCATACATAGCCACTTCACCAGTTACATTTGTTCAATCCGGAGGTGCATCATTGGGCCCGCGAAAACATGAACACCAACCTAGCTGCTCAAGTTGCGTGATTTATATGGCATTGTCGTGGCTAGCTGATTGAAACATGACCGACTTGCTCTCCTAAAAGGCCCATTGTACATAATATTGCTAGGTTTTGATATCCCATCCGAAATGGTTTGAATGCCTTTGGCTGGCAATCGAAGCAACAACAAAAATATCAAGGCTACTTACAGAAATGGTCACGTGGTTCCCTGTGTGTGACCAAAAGACATGCGCAAATGGCCAGTAATTAAAACAGCTGCAATAATTAGGTCCAGTTGGATGTGTGTGGGTTTGCCAACACCTTTGTGACAAGGGCTGCGGCAACAAGTTGGTATGCTGTTGCCGGGATACGCAGTAGTTGGGGAATTAAACCAGGTACCAGGTTGGTTTTTAAGTGTTGTAAAACAGATTATTACTGAGGCAGATTAAGATTCTTTTCCTTTGAGAAGAAGCGAGCGAAGGGATTAGGGGGAAAGAGGAAAAGATTGGCAGCGAGTTGCCTTGTCACAAAACCTGGCCTCCACAATATGGTGTGGTACATACTTAACTTTCGGGCGGGAGAGATAGGAAAACAAGTTACCAGTGGGAATAGATGTCACATAGTAGCATACCAATTTATTGGGTTGTGGAACAGTGTCTAGCTTGCCTCAGGGGCAGTACACCAATGATTTACGATCATCACTCTCTCACCTACATACATGTGATAGCCTGCTTTAGCTCTTACCTCCATTAAAACCTTTAACACCTAGTTATGATTGTAACATTAGGCACGCTTATAATGTTTACATTAAATAACCACAAACCAATACACATTGTAACACTAGATAATACAAAGAGGGGACGACAAAAGAAACAAAACGAGTAAAGAGATGGTCAGAAAGAAGCAGAATAAAACGGAAACCCAGTATGAAGTAGACGGTAAAAAAAAGGTAAACAGTCACAGCGGAGTAAACAGAGTTTGTAAGGATAACAAGGCTTCTAACATACAGTCGCTGGGTAGTTTGCGGTCTGGACACTTCCGGCTCCACTCGTAATTGCGATGTGTATTGGTATAATATGTCACTTACATATTTATGTGGATAAACATGTACAAGACTAATCACACGAGCCCAAGGTCATTATTAGGCAGAGAAATGTGCACCCCCAAAACATCGTAGTAACTATTTCCGAAATTGCTCTTAAGCACGCAACTGCTTAAGTTTTTGCCCACCCTTCGCCCCTTCGTTTCCTAGCGTCCCTGGTACCGGTCCCGGACGGGGCCACAGGCGCCCGCGTGTGACCCGCGCCTCATCCAACAAAGACAAGACAGATGAAGAAAAAGAGGAAGAAGGCGGGGAGGCAAAGGGAGAAGATATATAATAACATCTAAAAGGTTACAAGAAAGTGGGGGATAGAGAAGAGTGTCAACGGTACTTAAACGTAAGGAAGAAATATATCAAAAAGATAAAAAGGACTATAAGTGAAGAGAAAGGGGAGGAAGGAGGGTGGGGGAGAAGACGGACAAGGAAAAGAAGGAGAAGGAAAGGGAAAACAGAAGGAGAGATTAACAGGCTCCCGCAAAAAGAAAACATTAATGAACTGGAAAAAACAAAAAAATATCGTTTGTATGACGTGAAGAGAAAGCCAGGACCGCACACAGCAACAGGGACAGAAGAACTACCTGATAGGTTGGCAGGGGCCTAAGGTCAACTTTGCTGGATGTAATGCATAACTGTCAGTAAAGGGGAGAGTGAAAAAAGGTTAATGGGGTATAGAAGAAAGGATGCGAGCGGAAGTAATGAGAGTAAGGGGTTGGAGGGGAAGGTTTGGTGGCGCTCGCAGGGAGGGAGGGGGACTGGAAAGGAGGAAACCGCAGCACACCGTGTGCCGCCGAACAACTGGATTCTTTCAACCTCGTATAGTCCTTGGTTGACGATACTTGGCAGCGAGGTGACACACGACCACAAACCAAAGGTCTCTCGGGGCTGGAAAGGAGGAACTTGAAAATCCATCTTACATACCTCCCTCCGCTCACCTCCCTCCCTCCCTCCCTCCACATCCTCTCCAGTCCCATACTGGTCCCAGGGGTATAATATGAGAAGAGTAGTGATAGCGAGATATTGTATAACAGAATTGTTTGGAGCGTGCGTTAGGGACTGTGAGAGAAGGTTGCCGCTTTTGTCCATAGCACTAACCAACCTTACGGTCGCCACCAAAGTTATTATGATAATATATACAGTATTTACCTCAAACCACATGTTGGAATATAGACAACGATATGTCAAAAGGAAGAGGCCTCCACTAAAACTCAATCGCGCTAATAATGCAAGTGTGGTAGATTGAAATAACACAATCTTGTATAATGGGGTTTTAACCTATAATTAAATGAAATTGGATTTGGACTCGTACGTGTAAGAGGAAATTAGACGCGGAATTAATTTATCATCTACAGGGATTATTGTCACTCACTTTACTGATGCACAAAAAAAGGTGCAAATTGTAACGTATGTCAAAGTTCATATTTTGATGGGAACAGATACAAAGCACCAATTTTGTCAAACAAATTAAATATACACAGAATTACGATTATTGTTTCACCAATCAGAAAATGGTAAAATTAAAGGCATGTGTCTTGTTGGAAATGGATGTAAACCTGCTATGTGTTAGGCAGCAGAGTCTGATGAATTACTCCTCTCTGATGGAGACACGGTTACCGCAGCTGTGTTGTTCAGTAGCTGGTTACAGGCGATAGCCGTACACGCCCTCTCTGGGGTCAGTACCAGTTCCTTTTGGGGAAAAGAGTAAGGGCGAGGGAGATGAGGGAGGGAGGGGGGGAGGGCAACGCACAAAAATGGGAAGAGAGGGAAAGAAAAATGAAAGAGTGGGAGAACGAGAGGGAGAGGGGTGAGTGAAGGTGGAGAAGGGGAGGGGGGAGGGACCGAGGACCAACTCGTGGAGGAGAACAAAGTCTCGAAACATGAGTCGCACAAGTTGAGGGGAGGGAGAAGTAGGGGAGGGAGCCGATAAGAAACAAGGGGGAGTGGTGAGCACAATAGAGCTAGTTGATCCGT